>JASAMX010032327.1:0-18498 GCA_030248175.1 Microlaimidae sp. YZB2_3 | reverse complement strand
GTTTTATTACCCCCCGTTTCAAAAAAGTTGCCCCACGTGTCACCCCCAATAAATCCCGGGGGCAGTGCACAAGTATGGATTAGTGCCTAGTGAGCGTGCAAATTGAAATGGTTAACGCTGTACGGTAGCAATATGGGGATTTTAGTCACGGATGATACAATATATAACGTAGGGTGTTTCATATTTGCATATAGCTATCGTACAGCTTTAACCATTTCAATTTGCTCGCTCACTGGACACTAATCACGCAAAAACAATTATGTATGAACAAAGTATGACCTAGTTCATACGGAGAGTTTACTGCGGTAAGTTTTAAATTTACATGGTTTTTTGAATACCTAAGTATATACATCTAATAAATTTGAATGGCCATCTATGGCAACCGATAACCCTAAACGATCCAGCTTCTATTAATTACGGCGGGAGTGGCTGATTAAATACCTGAAATTGTGAAAGTAATATTACTTATCCAATAAAAAATCAGCTATAACCTAAGATTAAAAAGACTTTTAAACATTAAAGGTGCAGTATACTTACTCATGGTGTATTTTTTATTGCTTTCTAATTAATACTAATCGATATATTAGGTCACACTGAAAAAAAAATTGTATTACACCAACAAAAAAAATTCCCACCGGTTAACGAGTTATTAACAAAAATACCGCTTATTTTCAATGTTGTTTTTTATACACTATTTTTTCAAATAAAAAATTTCTACTGAACGGATATTAATAAAACCAAAGGTGGATAATCTAATAAAGATATGTCACAGCGGTCTGTAGCAGAGCAGCGTGCATCATAAAATCAAATTCGAGCCGCATGTCCGGCCTAGGGTCGCATGTCCGGCCTAGGGCCGCATGTCCAGCCTAGGGCCGCATGTCCGGCCTAGGGACGCATGCCCGGACTAGGGCCGCATGCCCGGTCTAGGGCCGCATGTCCGGCCTTGGGTTGCATGTCCGGGCACAAGGGAGCAAATTTTGCTGCGTTGCGTTCTTGTTATTTTTTACCATAGTGGTGTGGCGTGGCGAAATTTGCTCTTATGTGCCCGGACATGCGCCCCTAGGCCGGACATGCGGCCTTAGGCCGGACATGCGCCCCTAGGCCGGACATGCGGCCTTAGGCCGGACATGCGGCCCCAGGCCGGACATACGGTCATAGGCCGGACATGCGGCCCTAGGCCGGACATGTGGCCCTAGGCCGGACATGCGGCTCGAATTGGATTTTATGATGCACGCTGCTACAGACCGCTGTGACATACCTTTATTAGATTATCCACCTTTATGCTAGGGTACCAAAAAACTAGAGTTTTAAATTTGATGCAATTCAAAATATTAAATAAGTACTGCTATTTAAAAAAAATAATTTGTTTTTACGGTGTTGGTGTTGGTGTGTTTTTTTTTGTTTGCTGTTATTTTGGCATTATCCGTTAGCTATATCAAAGTTTTAGTTTAAAAACAAGTGAACTACGTATAAGAAAGACATTTCACTATTTAAAAATTTACATTTTGCAATTATAAAAATCTTCCAAAACACACCATATACCAAACACCATACATCAGTTTTAAAATATGGTATTTTTATAATGGTATTATTTATCTAATACTTTTCAGAGTTGAATCAAATTTAAAATTTAATTTTTTGGTACCCTAACATGAATTCCGTTAAGTTTTGTTAATATCCGTTCAATAGAAATGTGTTTTTTTGGGGGGGGGGGGGGCCCCCGGGGGCGGCCCGCCCCCCCGGCCCGCCCCGCCGCGCGGCGGGCGGCCGGCCCCCCCCCCCCCCGCCGGCGGGCCCCCCCCCCCCCCCCGCGGGGGGGGAAGGTTTTTGCTGAAAAGGACCCCCCCTGAACCAAATGGTGTATCCCGCGCGGCGCGGGGGGGGGTCTTCGGGTGCCTGGGGAAAGACAACAGTGGATATAACCAAGCGGTATTCTTGTTAATAACTCGTTAACTGTTGGGAATAAATTTGTGGTGTACACAATTTTTTTTTCTCAGTGTGGCCTGACACATCGATTTTTATTAACTTAACATCAATAAAAAATACACTATAAATTAGTATACTGCACCTTTAAGTTTTGTAGACGTATGTTACTGATGATTGTTTATTTAATGAACAACAACAAAAGCATTTAATATTATTGTGAAAATTATATTTTAAGAAATTTTAACTATGTTAATGGGATTTCGTGGAATTAAAATTAGTTGTTAGATAATAAAATTATTTTATCAACAATATTTGTAGATATTAAACATTTAATATATTATAGCTATAATAGTACAACTGAACTTAAATAAAGTTGCAGTATGGGGGGCTTATATCACCATACATTACCTTAAGTTTAGTTTGTTACGGTTTAAAAAGGACATAGAATTTCATGTAGTTTAATTATTATATTTCTTTTGCTTCAATCTAATTTGTAATTTATTCCTTATGTAATTTTTAAATATTTACTCTTTTTAGGTCAACAACGGTATCTGTACCTACAGTTTCTGTCGCTAAGGCGATGATACTGCAAGGTTACTTGCAACAAGAACCCTACGAAGTGATCGAAAACAAGAAGATTCATCAGTTGGCAGCTGCTTTCGACAAGGAATTCGCTTAGCTTTTGATTAAATTCAAAAACTTTGTTAAATTATTGTCCAATGCGAATAACTAATACCTAATGACTTCAAGAAAATTTTCCTAGGTTCATTTCGTAGCTTTTTTCTATAGAAGGAGGCAAAATTTTAAGGCAGCGACAGTGGACCCCACCTTCAACTCCCCCTTTACCAATGTAAATTATAATTGTTAAAACACTTTTGCCTTTTGTTTGGTTGTAAATGTTATCTTGAAGTTTTATTTTGTTAATTGTGCGTGAGTCTTTTGGTAATTTTTATTTATCTGTAGTACTTATCTACGTTCCTCATTAGGTTTCAATGAGCAAAACCATTATAAAATTATTTTTTGAGAATAGTAATAAATAATAATGAATACTTTATCCGAATAATTAGTTAAAATTAAAAGGTTACATGTTAAAAGCCTATGTTTTTATTTTTTTCAGTATACCCTATAGATTTATAGTTTGTATGTACCAAAATGATGTGGACAGAAAAAATTCTTTATTAAACATATTATCGCCATAAAAAAGATTAACTCAGCTAAAATTAAGTGTTCAGTTAAATTTGAAATCTATATATTAATAAAGCATTTTTATAGATTAACCGATTTTAGTCGAGATATACTTACTTACTTAAAATTAGTTTCCAGTTTTCATTATTTTCTTCATATACTCGTACTATAGTTTAACCTTTTTTTAAAAAAAATAGGCGAAAAAGCTCGTTAGTAAGGTAAAAAAAAACGGCGTCTGATGGCTAAATAAGCTAAACATTGCGTCCGTTTACAACATAAAGGCGAACTTTATAATTTGCCTTTGGGAGGCGATGAAAGTCAGAAAGGGTTAATTTTAGATTAAGCCAAGTTTTATGCGGCACTGGTAAAAACAATTATATAAAGAAATTTGCAAAAATAGCGTGCACTAATCAAAATATATTGCATATATTGCGCTCAAAAAATTAATTTAGATCAATTTTTCTATTGTATAACTACTAAGGGTAAAAACAACAATCGCAAAAACGAACCCATTTAAAGGCGAGATATGTCCGCTCAAAAAATTTATTTTGTGTAAATATTATAATAAAGATTTATTATAAAAAAACTGTAACAAACTGTAACCTTTAACTGTATTATCGTCATTGTTTTAATGTTTTATTTATTATGTTTTGAGTGAATAAATTTGTTTTAATTTTTTTTATTTAAAAAATAATTTAAAAAATAATAAAAAAAAATTCGAAACTAACAATTAAAAATTTTATATTATATTAGTAACCTAATCTGTAACTAAATTTAAGTTTCTTGCAATTAAAAATTTGCCTTTATTAAACAGGTAAAATTTCCCCAATAGAAAAAACCCATTATTTCCTGAGACAGTTGCCTGAATTTTGAACAAGTGTTAATTTTGTTCATTTATTCTCTTTTATACCTAAAAAGTAAAAACCTATATAAGAATTTTGTGAAAACCAATTATTGATGTTTTTACATTCAAATATCTCGCTTGGGAGTTCTGGCTATTTACAGCGGAGAAATATCCAGAGCTCCACCCCTCAATTTAGTATTTCAATTTTATTTAACTTTAAAATATATGTTATAAGTTTTTCTTTTTTTCATTTCAAGACTGTTTAACGTTTTTTTTTTAATTTAAAAAAAGAGTGCAAAAATTTTTAAAAAATCTATGGCATTGCTTTCTAATTAATTTATGAAAATAGCACAAAAAAATAAGGCGCAGTTCCTGGAGGAGCTCCGAAGTTTTGAAAAGTGGAATTCGTCTCCGGATCTCAAAGTTCCGGAAAACAGTACTAATCTGTGCCTGTATAATCCGTAAAAAATTTTTTAATGTAAAAGTCATACTTTCATAATAATAGTAAACTTATAACTTACGCTCCGTATAGAATTCTACATCCTATCTCGGGTTCTTTTGTATTGTTTTGTGCAAAATGCATAAAGAAAAAACTCGGCCAGTTTTTCTTTATACTCAACTCAGTCTTTGGTGAATTTTAACCGCACCGGTTCAGTTTACTTTACTTTACTTTTTTATCAGTTGAGGAGAGAGACAATACAGATAATTTAGGTATTTATTATTGATTGTTGTAATATAAGTAAAACTAGACTAAAATCTAAAAAAACTTATCAATAGAATAATTATGAGATGAACTAATAAGTTTTACAAAAATGGGCTTGTGCATTTCAAAGTAAAGGGTAGTGCATTTAATTTCGGCACTTTTCCAAATTGGGCATTTTTGATTTTGGACTATATCTTTGGTAATCCTGGACGAAATACGACGTTTGATAACTTAAATTAGAGCTAATTATATGAATGACTGTTGTGAGCTTTTTATTTGTTATGTTATGATATTTTCTCCTGAAATTGTGTGATTTGTAAAAAATAAAATTGTTAATCGTTTTTAGAGTATGGGCATTTCATGATTACGCAATAAATTGGTTTAAAAATTAAACTGTTCTGGTGAAATTTAGTCTATTTTCCGAATTTTTAGTCCCCGTGGTTCTACGTTGCGTCTGTGGTGAGCAATTTTTATAAAATAAACTCGTGTAATTTCGGCACACATACTGCTGTAGGTAAAAACGGGTTGAATTAAGTGGTCGGGTGTTAAATTGTAGTTGTAAATAGTTGAAAAACAACGTTGAAATGTGTAGGGGTCATAGCATGCACTTAAACTCGGTTAAGGGGGTCTTTTTAAAAAGTGTCGAAATTAAATGCAATTTTTTTCCAAATTTTGCTCATTTTGATACCATTTGGCATTTTAGCTGTAACTTTTTGCCAGTTACACGTTGAACAACAAGTAGAAGCTTAAATTAAAGAAAACTCTCTGGAGATAATGATAGGCTTTTAAATTTTTGAAAATGATGATTTTTCTGACTGAGAAACAATCGATTGTTTGTAAAGTGCCGAAATTAAATGCCCACATTTAATTTTGGCAATTTTCCGTTTTTTTAAAAACTGATTTAATTAAGTAAAAAAACAATTTTCGTACAGTGAACGTTACGACGACCAAACTTAATACTATTGTAACTTTTTACAATAGTAGTTGGCAAGTCTGTGTAAAGAAGAAATAAACTCTTTGGCTGTTTACGAGAGTTTGTTTCTGACGCTTTTTTATTTGTAATGTTTTACCAGATAAGGCTTTTGACGAAAATTGTCTGTATTTGCCAAGTTAATTGTAAGACGTACATGAAAATACTTTTATTGATAGCATCAAAACAAATACATACAATTTAGATTGTTTTTAAAATAGCACTTTATATTTATCGTTTAAGTTTTATTTAGATTTTTTAAAACGACAGTACTTTTAATAAATATTTTAGGATACACACGAAAAACCGTGAAAAAATAAAAGCATTAACGTCTGGATTTTAAGGACCCTCAAAATGCCTTATAGTATTTATGATCACGTCATATATGTTTTGCTCTGTGGGAATGGTTGTGGGAGGAGCTAATAGAATCACTTTTAGCCAATTAGTACCTGGGAAAAAATTTATCTCCAATGGATGAAAGATTTCCTTTTTTCATAAGCACTAATTGGCTAAAAGTGATTCTATAACGTTATAACTCTGTAAAGAATATTAACACTGAACAATTTCCGTTTAAATGGGAGGTTTTTGACTATCGTGTTTAATTTTAATTTGATAAGGAATGAAAAACTTAAGAAAATTTATTCCCTCTGGTAAGCGTGTTTTTTCAGAAACTTCTTGAACGTCACTCTTTTTTGTGTTTGCTATTTTTACATCTCTTTTTAAACTTGTTTTTTTTAGAAATTGTAAAAAGTTGAAAACAAAAAAAATCGATAAGGCATAAGTTAAGTCAGTTTTTGAACAACTTACGTTATAAGGAAAATACTTGTAGCTGAGAACGTAGGCGTGGTTGGTTAGAAAATAAAAACGATAAATCAACATTTATCAACGATAGTCAAAACCCTCCCATTTAAAAAGAAATTGTTCGGTGTTACCTTCATAGAGTTATGACCATATAAAATCATTTTTAGCCAATTAGGGCTTGGGAAAAAATGGAGATCTTTCATCCATTGGAGATCCAATTTTTCAAGCGCTAATTGGCTAAAAGTGATTCTAACAGTTCCTCCAACACCATTCCAATAGAGCAAAAGATATATTACGTTATCACGAATACTATATGACATTTTAGGGGTCCTTAAAATCCTGACGTGATTTATATTTTTTGTTTGTTTGTTATTATATTTAAACATCATTTCACCTGTTTTTAATGAAAATTTAAAAAAAAAATTCATTGCTAATATAAGAAGATTATTTTATGTTAATTGGTTTGAGTGTAAAAAAGTCTATTGTAAATGTATGCATTTTTTAATCAACGTTTGTATTTTCGTTTAAATTTTGTTATGCTATACGTTTAAAATTGATTTTGGTTAAGATTATTTAGTGGTAAGTTGACATTTAACATAGCCGTGAAATACTTGCTGCCGTCTATTTTAACTGCGCAGTGTAAAGTGAATCATTTGAACTTGTTAGGGGCCAGTGGTCCCCACGCGCAAAAGAATCTGCGCTTGGGGACCTAATTGCATACTGTAAGGACTTGCGAAATTGCGAACTCATTTCAGATTTTACAACCTCAAGTAAAGTTGGAAGTGTTCCCATACATGATTTCTGCTACAATTACGCTGATTAGTCGATTTAGAGGACGAAAAGCAATTCTGAGCGATTATTGGAGTATACAAAAAAGCGAGAGTCGTAGCCACAAATATTTTATCTATAGTTTCATTTGATTTTTTACAAACATTACGTAACCCGGAGTGGAACTCTTTTACAAATTAAAAAAACACTCTTAACCCAAAGTAAGAAAATGTTTTCTCTGGCTCACCTTCAAAAGAGTCCCGGCACAAAAGAGTCCTGAAAAAAATCGCAGCTGGCACAAAAGAGTCCTGGCACAAAAGAGTCCCGGCACAAAAGAGTCCTGGAGAAAATGCGTTCATGCGCCCAAGCGCTGCGAGCGCTAAGGTCGGCACAAAAGAGTCCTGGCATAAAATCAATTTTTCAAAGCTCTCATACAATGTTCACACCTCAGGGGCGGGTCCACTAAACGCGTGCTGACTAGGTACTATCTTGTCACGTTGTTTAAAACTCTTATTAATGTTTTAATTTCTGGTTTTTTTTTGAGAAAACGTATGGGACTTTTTTTAGATAGGATAAATTAATATTCAAAGAGTTTTATGCATATTTGTTTGAAATAAAATTTAATAATGCATTAAACCGTAGTTAGGAGTTTTACTAACCCGTAACAAGGGTTATTTCTTTACTAGTTTTTATATAAAACAAATGTGTATAAAATTAATAAAATATCAGTTTGTGCCATGTAAATAACAATTTTTGTCAGATTTTTAGAGAGAAAACCCAGAAATTAAAACATTAACAAGAGTTTTAAACAACGTGCTAAGATAGCACCTAGTCAGCACGCGTTTAGTGGACCCGCCCCTGGTGTCTTCCAGCCTATGACGTATTGTAACACCGTGCTACACTGACACAATGAGTGAAAAGCTTCGTAAAATACTCGTAACTGTGACTCTTTTTATATCTTACCACAAAAAATCTAAACAAAATGAGTAAGAGTCACGTTGATTTTATAATGATTGTGACTCTTTGTGTTAAAGTAACAACGAACAATTAATTTAAAAGATTTTTAGCTAAAAATTCTTTTTTAAAGTTGCTATTTTTTTCCTTGGGAAAACAAATCTTAATTCCAATAATTACGGTTTTTAATCCTTTCATTAGCGGGCTGGAGAAAAATTACCCAGATTTTTTAATGTGGTTAAAAACCCAGATAGTTACTCAGATTTTTTAATGTGGTTTTACGTTTTTTGTACCAAAAGAACATTTCTATGTATTGTCTCCTATGTGATAACGTTTGCGTTAGACTTTAAAAGAATTTAAAAAGTTTCTGTAAATTTAAAAATTTTTCTTTGAAAGACCGCTAATATTTTAAAGAAAACTTAAAACCTGGGGGCATTTTCATAATATTATACGCTTAATTTATTATGTGCAGTAGTTGCGGTAACGAGTCATTATTGACTGAACAAATAAGTTTTAATCAAATACAAAACCAGTAATTAATCGCCAACATTTTTATTGCAAATAAATAATAAAACGTTTCAGTAAAAAATTTGTATTTAGCATTTTTAAATCGCTTTGTTATTTTTCCCTGGAAAATTTTTAGAGTTTAGTGAATATTTACCTTACTTACTGCGTATTTTATGGTGTTATTTCTGTCATTTAAAATTGTGCTCAATAGTTTTTCTCTTCTGGTTTATTTATATGCATTGCATTATGATCAGAAGGATTTTAAATAAAACATTTAGCATTAGTAATTCGTGTAATTTGGGTAATTCAAATACCAAGTATTTAGTAAAAAGTTGACAAATATTTGGCGTTAAATAGCTGCCAACGCTACTCACTAAGCATGTGATAATCAAGCTACTATTTGGTAAAAAATTACCAACTAGTTTGAAAAAATCAACCAAATATTTATTTAAAAAACACAAAATAATTAAATTAAAAATATACTAAATAGTTGGTGAAAAAGTACAAAAACCTGTATTGGTCCGGAGATATAACCATATTTGGTTGTTTTTTACTCGTTATTTGGTTAAAAATCACCAAATGGGCGGAGAGAGTGTCTTTTTGTTTTTTTTTTGTTTGTTTTTTTTAAATGTGTAGTTGTGCGCAATGGCACGCAAAAAGTCCCAGTGGTCTGGTCATCTTGTCGTCTGACATCTGGTCGTCCTTACAATTATGATTAAAACACTTGTTTGACAAAAATTGTAATATTTTAACTATAAACAAAAAATTTATGCCAACTTAAATCATTATTTAGACATGATTTTGTTTGACACTCAATTATGACAAAAACGCTAATTCAATATTATGATTTATACCCAAATACAAAAATGATTTTTTTCTTATTTTTTAAACGCTTTACAAAGCTTTAAGCGTTTTAATAACTAAATAATAAAAATATTTTAAAACATTAATTTTTTACCCGCGAAATTCTTCACACAACCTCTTAAGAGGCTAATTAAAAAAACAAATAAAAAACTGAAAGACAGCTAAGGTGTGAACATTGTATTGTGACGTTATGAGCGTCTGAGCGCGAGCGGTCAAAATAAAAACAATAAACTTTTAATCGTTTAAAATTTATAAAATAAATTCTAAATAAATTACAAAATTCTTGGGTATAAATAGACCGCTTTCGCTCACGCTAGTCAGTTTGGGACTTTGTCCTCTCAATAAACGGTTGCTACTTCCACAGACTTGGAAAAACACAGCAGGGATAGGGCCAGCCTTGAAGAGGAGCCCTCGACTAAAAACCTAAGTAAAAACTTAGGTTATTGCGGAGTCCTTTTGGGTTGCCTGTGACGTCATAATTAGTTGAAGATGGTACGTGATTTTGCATGGCTAACAGACAATATTTAAAAGTTTATTAAAACCAACGTTTCGATGCTGATAAAACACAGCTCTTCGTCAGGGAACTGAAACAGTAATAAAAAACATTAAAAATAATAAAATAATACAATTATTATCAATACTGTCGAATAATGAAATTAAAACTAGCAACGGAAGACGCGTACAAATTTTTTAATAATTATAGCTAAAATTGGAAGATAACAAACAAAAGTTTATATGATTATATGCAAAATGACCTTATAACTTATATAATATATATTATAAATAAATAAAAAATAAAAACGGGTAGAATGTGATTTTAATCAATAATATAAAAAAACTAGGATATATAATTAGAAAAATTATTAATGCCCTGTCATCGAAGAAAATGTTTAAAAAGGAAAAGTAAAAGTAAAAACACAGATATAAGTTTAAAACAACAATGAAATTAAACAAAAAAATTAATATAACCAAATTAGGAAGTTAAATTAATGTACCAATAAAATATTATTGTATTGTAACAATAAATATTAAAAAATTTGTACGCGTCTTTCGCTTCTAGTTTTAATTTCATTATTCGACAGTATTGATAATAATTGTATTATTTTATTATTTTTAATGTTTTTTATTACTGTTTCAGTTCCCTGACGAAGAGCTGTGCTTTATCAGCATCGAAACGTTGGTTTTAATAAACTTTTAAATATTATCTGTTAGCCATGCAAAATCACGTACCATCTTCAACTAATTAAAACTTAGGTTAATTGCACAAACAGTGCATAAGATTAAACAGACTAGGTTACGGATTAAACCTAAACCCAAAGGTTTAAAGCCCAAACAAACAAGGTGGCTTATCAGCACCAAAACAAAAACGAGTATTTGCTAGATTTTGTTCCAAAAAGAAATAATTGTGGTTGTATGTGCAGTGAAAATGTTTATCGGTTAATTCAGGTTTTAACAGAAAAGGACCGTATGCTTGCGGAAAAAGCACGGCAATTAGAGTCACAGTCGGTTTATAAAATTTCGAATGATCGTTTTCGTTTTAAAGACTGGACGGTGGGCGGAAGGCCTATTTGTGACAAGTGTCGCCGTGTGGGACAGATTGTTCAATATTGTGATTTTGAAAGTAAGGATTTTGCATATGGCGAAAAAGTTTGAAAAAATGAAAATTCTGTGCAGAATTTGAAAAAATGTATTGAAAAATGTAATTTGAAAAATAAAAAGTTGGATTTGAGACATGATAAAAAAGGGAAAACAGATAAAAATATTTTTCAAGACCTGAATTCTGTAAACACTACAACCCAGTTAATAAGTCAAGGAGGATATAAGTCTGATAAAGACTTGAAACTAAAAGTTAAAACAACTTTAAACGCTGAACCAAAACGATAAGTTAAATTTAAAAGAAAAACTTACCAATAAACATTTGGTTACCCTAAAAAGTTGTAAACAGGAAGACAGAAAAAAAAATGGAACTGGAAAAAGTGGCGTTTCAAAACAAATTTTCAATGGCAATGCACACATTTTACCAGCTAGTTTTAATCCTGATCGCCTATTACAAACTTTTTGAAGTTTTTGTTCTCAAAAAGGTTACATATTTCAAACGACGACCGCACGATTATTGCAAAAATAATAAAATGAGTGGGCGAAGCAAATTGGCAAAAGTAAGCCACAAAGACGGCTTTAAAAACCGAAACGCTACCACTGAAAGAAAATATGAATTCTTGAGAAGTGTAAAAAAGCATGAATTGCCGAAGCCCAAAAACAGTAAAAATTATTTTTGTGCAGAAAATCGTGGAAATTTCATCAAGAAACGGTATTGGAAGGAAAACATAAAAAATAATCATAGACACCAAAGTTATAAAATAAACACTGTTCAATGCAGATCATTTCAAGACCGGGAAAACTCGATCAGAGGCTTATCGTGGGAAAACAATTTGAATGATCAATGTGCCAGTCAAACGAACAATTTAGTCAACATCTTTGGGATACCAACAAATCGAGTCACGTTGAAAAACTTCCAGTGATCTCTGATATTTTTTGATTATTTTTATGTCTGGTAATTTTATTAACTACTAATTTTGTGTGTATTACTTGTTTTTGTAACCCCATTTATTTCAGTCAGTCGAGGACGACTGATCTTGGTGGGGGAGATGTGACGTTATGAGCGTCTGAGCGCGAGCGGTCAAAATAAAAACAATAAACTTTTAATCGTTTAAAATTTATAAAATAAATTACAAAATTCTTGGGTATAAATAGACCGCTTTCGCTCACGCTAGTCAGTTTGGGACTTTGTCTTCTCAATAAACGGTTGTTACTTCCACAGACACTTGGAAAAACACAGCAGGGATAGAGCCAGCCTTGAAGAGGAGCCCTCGGACTAAAAACCTAACTAAAAACTTAGGTTAATTGCAATACCATGCATGGGGCCGGCGCGCCCCCGCCGGGCGGGGGCCGGCGGAGGCGGGAAAGAGAGAAAAACGAAAAAAAAAAGACGACGGAAAACGGAATGACAAAATAAAAACGCGACTAAAATTTAAAAACAACAAAAGAAAAAAGAAGAATAAGCGAAATAAAGGCATAGAACAGACCGGAACCACCACGAAAAAGTTTTTGGATTTACCTTTGTTTAATTGAGTCTTTGTCATAGCTTCGGCTGAGGATTTTTGGAACAAATTAATTGCACAATCTTGACCACCATAGCCATATACACACGCACATTGGCACGTTCGGTCAATATTAACCTGTACACCACCATTTTTACAAACCTAAGTAATTACACGCTTCGTAAATGATGGGGTTGATTTATTTTTTAATAAAAATCAATACTAGCAATGCTAGCAATAAATACATAAATATACATCATCGTTATCGTTACTATAAAAAATGCAAACACATAAAATTCAAGTTTTGTGGGAAAAGATTTTTTGCGCATACACTAGCATTCTCACGCCACGTACTTTTATTTGATTTGATAAAAAAATTAAAAATTCCATTCCATTCCATTTGATATAAAAAACTATATAAGCTCTTCATAATCACGAAATGCCATAAATTATCTGCCTTCAAATACTTTTTGATATTTTGTTAAAACTAGAAAATTAAACAATTTTAAATTCCTGCCATATAAATCATATTTTGTGTGAATCACCTGACAGTAAAGCGGGGTGTGGGCCTGCAAATACGAGTTGGTTGCATTCATGCACAGATCGTGTTTTAAGGTTTTATTTGTTGTGCTGCTACTGAAAATCAGATCGCAAATCGGGCGGCCGGTTTTTCGGATTAGAATTGGGTTTTGTTGCACACCTAACATCCATTGCTCAAATTTTGTTGTCTAAAAATAAAATATGGGTAATTGTTTACTTTATCCTTTTTATTTAGTGTCTTTTGGAAAAAAATTCTGGCTTTAAAAAATCAGGAACCTTGGCATTAGCATGCACAAAATATAAATTTTAACTGTTTTAGTGAGTATGTAAGTGAGCAGGTGAGAAAGAAAAAATGGAAAGAGGGCGAGTGAGTAGGTGAGTTAGTGAGATAGTGAGCAAGGGTAATGCTAATATGATGAAAATTATAACAGCAAGTGCCAGTTCACACCCATTTTTACTTTTTAGTTTATGAAAGTCAAAATTTCATTAACTTAATTCAGGGAGGTGTTTTTATTTAGCTTTTAGTCAACAACCAAGTACTATAAGAATAAGAAAACGAATCAAACTTTTCCAAAGCCAAACTTTTGGAACATTTTTTCATGGTAAAGATAAAGTAGACTTATGTAAGCAGTGCTTAGGCAAACACTAAAAAAACGTGGAAATTTGTGGCTACAAATAAGTGAAAACATTTGTTTTAGGGGGTTCGGTGACACAACTTCCAACAACTTTATATTTTAAATAAAAGATTACCTAAAAATAAATATCAAAAATAAGTGGTTTATAATATATAATGGTTTATAAGAGGTGCATTATAGATAAGCCAAAAATTTGTCAACAATGCTGGTTAAACACAACATTTGCAAAACATTTAGTATTGGCAAGAATATGGTGGTTGGCCTAAAAACTCGAAACACAAACCCATACATCAAAACTTCCATTTTCAGTGAAACCAGCACCCACTAGTTTTCCTGCCATTTCTGTAGTTCCTCCTTCAATATTCACAATCTAAAAAAATTATAAAATCCAGTGACTCCATATTTAATAGCATTTAACAAAAATTAGTTAAAACAAGTATTTTAGCAAACTTTTGATATGTGTCCTGATTATAATTTTTTTAGTTTAAAAACTATACTAAACAAGTTTTTTCTGGGTTTGCTTAACGAAAAGCCATCAAACCATCAAATAAATTAGTTTCAAAATGTTAGTTACTATGTTAGCCACATAAATTAGTTGCAATTATTTAAAATATTTTAATAAGTTTTATTTGCAAACATCATATTATTACAACCTGGGATGTGGTTAATATAAATTCAATATATTTTTTACATCGATTTTAAATGCGAGTAAACATAAATAATAGTATTTGATACTGAATAATTGACACTGAGTTTTGTTTTAATTTGGAGTTGAAATAAGATATTTCTTAAAAATTAGGGTTTATAAAACCACCCAACAGAATTTAAGTCTTTGAAACTTAGGTGGTTAGTAAAAACGAAAAACAAAACAACTCTGGAGTTTTAATAAAAAATGTTCCATCATTTAATATTATTCCCCAGTTTTTATGCAAAGCTGTTTTTTTAACCCTTCAAAGATAGTTTAAATTTTAAATCTCAAAAAACCATACAAAGCATGAGTATACTTTATGCTGTGCTGACTGAGTAACAGAAATTGAATCAGTGATTTGCCCGTCAGATGTTGAGCATTTACTGAATCCAGCCTTGGCATCAATTCCTATATTCATTAAGTTTAAAGTACTTTTTTTGTATTTTAAGATATTACATAAAGATTTTACAGTATTTATGATTGATTAAAGAGTAAAGGCTGGTTCACACCGACGAATAGTGGATAGCGGATAGCAGATAGCGGATAACACGTTCACACCGGAATCGCCTCAATTAGAGGATAGCAGATAGCGGATAGCAGATAGCGTATAACACGTTCACACTAGAAGGCGAGTTGCTGCATGCAACAATTTTGTACTGCTGGCAAGCCAAATTAAAGATATTTTTTCTTTTGTTTTTTGCTTAAATCTTGTTTTTCTTGATTTTACAAAAATATTTTTATAAATTTCGATTGTTTAAAGTTTAAAGTTTATATTTTTTGAAGTATTTTGTCAAATATTTTTTTTGAATTCAGTTTATCTCATCACAACCAATAGTTTTTAAAAATGTTACAAAAAGCTACAAGGTATTTCTTTAATTTATGTATTGGGTAGGGGTTAAAAAATATATTTAATTAGTATTTAAATACTAAATAAATACTAGTTTTTTAGGGGTAAGTATTTATTTAAAAGTATCGATACTATTTTGAAAAGATCGGTATTTTATTGGTATTGTATTCAATTTTTTGAAAAGTATTTAAAATTTTTTTAGCGCCAGTAACCATAAAAAATGTTCGATAGTCAATGTTATTTTTCGTGTATATACCTTTTAATACTAATGTTTCACGAGTCCCAAGGGACCCATTTGCCGAATGGCGGCCGTCTTTTTGGGCTAATTTTTAGTAAGTTTAATTTTAAATACTTTATAAAAGAGTATTGGCATTAATTATTATTTTTTTATATTTTGATTTTTTTTGGTAAACTTAAATAAAATGCATTTTCAAAACTATTAAAACTTTAACACAGTTCTATGTGGCTAAAATAATTAAAACAAGTTTTTTGCTTGCTTTTCGCCTTACTTGACTTAAAATGCATGTATTTCTTTTCATAAAATAATAATCAAATTAATATAAATAATGCCCACCGCAATTCTTTACCAAATTGTTCGACGAGAAATCTTACACCCTCTTTTGAAAATCGATAGCGTTGAATAAATTCTTTAGCATTATATTTTTCAAAGGGGTTTTGTCGATCGCGAAATATTCGCTTTTTTCTAAGATTTTGGTGATTTTCTCTTAGTATAAAACGGCGTGCCATTTACTTAGATCCATAAAATCATTTTTTACGAAGTGAAAATAACATTTTATAGGCAATTAAAACGTTTTAATTCGTACAAAGATTTGCTATAGATACCTCATGAGCTGTCTACCCCGTTAGATCAAGATCGATCTAACCAACTACCCTTAGTTTTTTTGTGCAATCGACTACCCACTATAGATGAACTTGAGTTAGTTCGATCTATGGGGTAGTTTAAGATTATCTATGGGGTAGTTTTTTTTGTGCAACTGAGCCCAGGTTTTAATGAAAGTTTGGAAATAGTTAGACACAGGCTTCATCAGAGTACTTTGAATTGTATATTTGATTAACAAACTAATTCAGGATTTTTTTTAAATTGCATTTGTTTTAAGATCATCGATTTTTTTAATTTCCGTAAAATTTTGAATTACGTTTCACTCCAAACCACATCTAAAAGATGCCCCCTATTTTTCGTTAACTTTCTATAAAATTGCAGCAAAAACTTAGCGAATCTAATTTTTTAAATGACCAAAAACTGTTTTTTGAGCTTTAAATTCCCGGAACTACATATCAAAATAGAACAGCCGGTAATTTATGAAACTATTACTGTTGGATGCATTATAATCTGAGCTTTCGATCGGACTATACTTTTGTCGGACAAAAATTAATATCTAAGTTGATATCTAACTTTTAGTAAAAATCGTCATAACTGCGGTGTTCTAGCTTAAGCTAGAGGTTGTAATTTAAATCTTTCATAATTGTTATACAGAGTTGTTGCACGCAGCAACTCGCCTTATCCGCTATCCGATGCAATTTTTCAATCCGATGTGAACGTGTTATCCGCTATCTGCTATCCGCTATCTAAGGCCATTTTTTACTCCGGTGTGAACGTGTTATCCGCTATCCAAGGCAATTCCGGTGTGAACGTGTTATCCGCTATCTGCTATCTACTATCCGCTATTCGCTATTCGCTATCTGCTATCCGCTATCCGAGGCAATTCCGGTGTGAACCGTTATCCGCTATCTGCTATCCGCTATCCGCCATCCGTAAGGTGTGAACCGGCCTTAACTGAGTTAATTTTGGTCAAACCTTCATAAATTTCAATCATTGCCTGATGTAGTTTTTCAAACGCAAAGAGTAAACAATTTGAACATCTTATAAGATTTGTTTATCCGTATGAATCTATAGATTATACAGTTTATATACTGGTGTATGAAAGCAACAGCTAATATCCGAAATTAGGGCTGGTTATAATTTCAAATAATAGTTAATTCACAATCTTAAATATTAGACGCGACTTTTTAAAGCAAAAAAAAACACAAATGTATGGCAGCGAAAGACTGTGTTTCGATACTTAGGAACAATAATTTTCTAATAAAAAATGTATGTTTCCAAAATGCATTTTGGAAAATGCTTGATATAAAAACTGTAGTCCTACTTTATGAAAATAATTATACTATTATTAAAAAAGTAATACCTCCAAAAAAGCCAAATCCCAACGAAAGACTAAAACTTTTTTTCAGACATTTGGATAAAGTCGAAACAGTTTGTTTTGACGTTCTGATATCGTTGTTGTTGAATATATAATAATGTTCATAATCTAAAATTTATTAAATATTAGTTAAAACCAATTATTTATTTATTTATTTATTTCTAAAGCCAACAACTACATATGACGTTTATTAACTTAAATAACTTTCATCGCGAAGTTTTTGAATGTTTCTGAGATTAGAAAACTCTTATACCACACGTAGCATATTCTGTACTATGATAAAAACATAGAGTTAATTGATATTAGGAATTTTGGTTTTTTAATTATGTTGAAACTGTTGAAATTATTGTTGTTCCATTTTATAAAACAACATAACCCACCAAATATTATGTGCCCATAATGCATGCAATGCTGTACGTATAATAATTGCCGTTATGTAAATATTTTCACAAAAATTGACCGCGGAGAACCGTCCATTGTTTTTGTGTGGTTTGCTTCAGCGTAGGTTAGTGCATTTAATTTCGGCACTTTTTTGTTTTTCCGATGTAACTTTTCAATGTATGGCCCGATTTTCATGTTTGATAGCTCATTTTGAAGCTTTCACGATCTTGCGTTGCGTCACAAAAGTTTCACTCTACGAAAGTAGTTTTTCCTACTTAATTAAATCAGTTTTTAAAAAAATGGAAAATTGCCGAAATTTAATGTGTGCATTTAATTTCGGCACTTTACAAACAATCGATTGTTTCTCAGTCAAAAAATCATCATTTTCAAAAATTTAAAAGCCTATCATTATCTCCAGACAGCTTTCTTTAATTTAAGCTTTAATTTGTTGTTCAACGTGTAACTGGCAAAAAGTTACAGCTAAAATGCCAAATGGTATCAAAATGAGCAAAATTTGGGAAAAAAAGTGCCGAAATTAAATGAGCAATACGTAACTGAACGAGTACAA
>JASAMX010032324.1:0-11906 GCA_030248175.1 Microlaimidae sp. YZB2_3 | reverse complement strand
ACTAAATAAATCTTTTTCTATTCTGTTTAATCTATATTATGTATACATTTTATTAATTTATATTGTTGTCATATATTATAATTGTGGAACCTGGACAATGCGCTCCCCGGACAATTCGCTCCCAGGACAATTCGCTCCCAACACAATTCTCTCCCTGGACAATTCGCTCCCTGGACAATTCGCTCGCTAGACCTATGGTTCTCTTTACAATTCAATCGTTCCTTGGGAAGACGAATCAAAAAAAGTCGTAAGTGGCCCGATTTACTCTTGTTATTTCTTATAACCGTCATTTTCAAAAAGAATATTTTGTTTGGGAAAAAATTTTAATCAGTTTTTATTACAATTTTTTCGCTGGATACAATTCAATGACAATTTTTTTTGAAAAAAAGTGGTAGTTTTCAAAATTTTGGTTTCTAAATGGTAATACCAGAAGTACAGCGAACAAAACACAAAAAAATCTAAAAGTTCTAGCAAACAATTTTTCTTTAAATGATAGCATTCATTTAATATTATTGTCGGAATTAAAAATAAAAAAATTCAACTAAAATTTAAAATTTAAACCAAGTTTTAAATCAAAAATTCAACGCAAGAAAGCAAATTGTCCCAAGAAAAGTAAGCTTTATAGAAATTACGCTTATAAAAAACCTTGCGAACTAGGAATGAAGAACAAAAAAATACAAACGCAAGAAAATGAGTTGTGCAGGGAGCGAACTGTCCATTAAGAGCGAATTGTCCAGGGAGCGAATTGTCCATAATAAACTGTTTTGTAAAAATTGCGTTTATAAAGAATCCCGGAAGCGAATTGGGCAAGGAACGAATTGTCCAGACAGCGAATTGTCCCGGGAGCGAATTGTCCCGGGAGCGATTTGAAGGTAGCGAATTGACCCCAATTCTATAATTGTTATGTTAATACTATAATAATAATTTACTATATTATATTATATAATAATTATAGACTACTATATTTATACATATGCTGTTATTTATTTATGCTTATATATTATTGAAAAGAAAAAGCTATATAGCTACGATAAGTGTCAAACAAATTCTTTTTTATTGACGTACATCCACGGTTTTTCTTCGAGGTAGATTTCCCGCTTTACTGATTGCAAATGATTTAAGCGAACTTGCCGAATCGTTAGATGATAAAGACATTAACTGCGGCTTGTTCATTTTTGACGTTTCTAAAAAATTATTATTATGTAAATAACAAATTGATTTGTATTAAAAAAACAATTTATTTATTGGCGTTTACAATTCAGCTAGATAAAAAAACTATAAAATCAACCAAACTACATAAGAAATAATTTGCATAAGCATGGTTGGCACGCAGCTGATTGGTCGTTTAACAGTCGTACAATCACAATGTACGTTCAGCAGTTTTTGCGGGGTTTCCAATAAAAAGATTCTGATGCTTTGACAGTTACGCTTACGCATTTTTCAACCAAATCGTATGCAAATTATTCCTTAGGTGACTTTCGTCGATTTAGTAATGCATCCAAAACTTTATTAAATGAGTAGTATAAATTTAACCTTAAAATATATATTTGAAGTTATTTTAAGTGCATTTTTACAACTATTCCAATTTTTTTAATAAGTTTTGAAAAAAAATAGTTTACAAAAAAGCTTTTTTCAATTCAAAAACTTAAAACAGGATATTGTTTTTAATTTTTTCTTCAAAAAAAATCTGGTCTCGTGTTAACGGACGCTGATTTGACGTAGCCGAAATTAAGCAGTTTTTTTTAAATGGATTAACGACATTTTGTTCCGATTCCCAATACTTTGTTGTGTAAGCTTACAAATCAATAAAAGCTAAGCAATATTTTATAAATTTTATATTAAATTAAAAAAATTTCCCTTTAAACCGAAAATGACCCAAAATTAACTTCTTTTTGATCGAATTCAAACAATAGCACAACAAAAACCTATTAAACTTTTTTTTCTTTTGGTTATAATAAAATATACTACAGTGGTGAAAAATTAAGCAAACTTTAAAACTATAGGAAGCAGTAGTCTCCGCTAAAAAGGCGGAAAAGATTGATAAAACATATTTTATGCATGCCAAAGTTTTTTTTTTTAGTTTTATTACCACAAAATCAACAAAAGATAGATAAGCTGATGACTGTTCATGCTTTTTATTATTATGTAAATATTATACTTTTTGTAAACTATAAAACAGAATATCGGCATACAAAAGTTTTTAAGTCGTGTCACTTTAATTTTACCATGGAGAATTATTAATTTTTTAAAATTATTTTTTAGTTAAAACTCTACGCGACAACATAATTGTCATCTTGTTCGAGTGTTAAAAATTATTTATGGACTCAATAATTTTACTATTAATTTTGTAAAAATCAATCCAAAGATAACAAACATAAACTAAAAAGTGTTTGAAGTTAAGCTATTCTTGGTTGAAGGAGTTTTAGAGTATTAAACTGTTTTAAATTTAAAAATACAAAAAGATAAAATAAACATAATAAAGTTTTTGTTTATTATAGATTAACTAAACGTTTACTGCAGTCAATTAATCCAGATCAGATTTTTGTTTAGCGAATATGATCACATCCACATGTGTTATTATTATTGTATTTTTTTTGTTTCTTTATTTTTATAAAGAACACCGTTATTGCCAAACTAATAAAACACACAAAATTATTAACTATTTTCGCCAAAAAAGCTTTATTTATTTAATATTTTTAATAACCTGTTAATCGACCAAAGTCACATAAAAAATAATTTCAATAAGCATGGTTGGCACGCAAATAATTGGTCGTTCCGTATGATGTTTATTTTAGAAATAGTACGTTCAGCAGTTTTTGCGCTGTTTTCTAACAAAAAATTCAGATGCTATAACATTTTCAACCAAACCGTATACAAACTATTATTCGTTATGTTATTTTGGTCGATTGACCAAAGTCACGTAAGGAATAATTTGCATACGGTGTGGTTTGATTTGCATAACAATAGTTGGTGCGTAGTTGATTGGTCGTTTTGTATGATGTTCCATTCAGTAATAGTATGTTTAGTAGTTGTCGCGCGGTTTTCCACCAAAAAATTAATTAAGGTGATTCGACAGTTGCGAACGCACTTTTCACACCTCAATATTTCTTACGTGACTTTAGTCGATTGCCACAGCAAAAATGTCAAAACATTCACATTAGTTATAAAAGCTTTTAGTCTGGTGCTATTAAATGTTTGTACTATGGCTTTCAAAATATCAAAACAGTTCAATTGTACCTATTTTGTAAAATATTTCTTAACATATACCTCATTTTAACATATGCAATATGAGAGAACGTGTGTGGTAAGAACTCATTTTTATACACTTTCACAAAATTAGAAATAGTCCATCTATGGTGTAGATGTATCAGTGTCTGTGTAATTTTATAAGACAAAACACAAACGTTAGGCAATACGATAGAATAATGTGTTAAGAAAGAATGAAAAGTAACTATTAAATTAAATACTGTTTATGTACAAACAAAGTATCAAAGCATTTAAAAAGTATACAAAACACTTAGAATACAAACTAACGTACAAAAAATATACATTAAAATACAAAGTATAAAAATTTAGTGCCTGCACTTCTTTCTACCCAATTTTCATCTTGTATGTAATTATTATTTTTTTCCTGAAAATTAGAAAACTTTTTTTCTTTACTTTTTTTTTAAATATATCACTTCTATCTGTATTTTTTGTTTGCAAAAAAATTCTGCTTTTGGAATATTTTTTTTGTTTATTTTTCCAGAAAAAAAGTTTAAAAACTATAAAATGATTTATTATTGTAGTTACTGTTATTTAACATTGGAAAATATTATCACGGTTTAAACGTTTTAACCCTTTTCGATTGTTTAACCGAAGAAGCACGTCTGAAACGCGGTAAAAATAGCCGCCAGTGCTGTTTATTGTTACACTGTGCGTCTACGTCTAGGGGCGTCGTTCTTGCATCGGCCTTTATACACTGAGAAGCGAGACGCAATATACACTCCGGGTCTAAGCCGCGATAAGAAACCTAAAGCGTTAAAACTGCGTTTAAAAGGAAACATATAAGGTTCCAAGGGTACATCCAGTGAATTATTTGATACAAATTCCACAACATCTAGATGACCGGTCGATTTCAACCACTTTAAAAGTGCCATTTTTATTTCATTGCTTTGAACTATAAAAACTAAGACGTTAACGCAACTGTTTAGAATGTTTCCCAAAGGGATGGCGGTAGATGTCAGTAGAATAGCTGTTTCTACCCATTTAGTTTTTGGTACAACAAACAATATGTTGTTTATAATGTTTGGAAGGACCCAAAAAAGAATAAAAGTGAAAATAATCATTGTAAGAAGACGCATAGCGTTGAGTTGTTTCAATGTCAGTTGTTCCTCATCTCTATCTGCAAGTTTTGGCCAAGCGATCACTAATTTCCTTTTTAAATTAATATTGTTGTATTGGATAGTTGGGTCTGAAAATCGTTTCTGATGGTACAGACGGGATTTAAGTTTTATAAATGAGAATAAATACAACACGAGAACTGTTAGGGGTTGCAGGTAAGCCAAAATAAGAGTATAGTTTTTATAGCGAGGGTTCCATATGCGAAAAGCGCTCGGGCAAACGTTGCTTTTGAGATCTGTCGAAAAAGGCGCTGTTCCGACAAAACTTAAACTGCAGCCAATTAAAACCCAAGTCCCGAAAAAAAAGAAGGAGCTGATGGCAAATCGCGCTTTGTGCAACGTGGAATACCACAATGGTGCAGATAAGGACAGACATCTGTCCATTGCCACTGCCACAATCATCCACTGGCTAATATGAATTCCCAGAAGGAGTAAAAAGGCCTTAGCCAGGCAATAACCCAACGTTTCCGTAGATCCCAATTTAACCAAAACAACGATGGCTGTAATTAAGTTACAAAAACCATTAATGATATCTGCACACGACAAGGATACCAAACACAGATTAAAACTATTCTGCAGACTCGACGTGCTGATCACACATTTGACGAAAACGCTATTGACCACTATTGCCAGAGCGCCAAATACTAAAATTCCAAGTATTGACAATTCGTAAGAAGATTTAAATTGGACCAATGAGGAACTGTTACCAGTGGAATAAATAGATGAGTTTTTTTCTATTTGACAATTTTCCCCGCATATGTCCATTTTTATACAATATGACGATTTTTTTGTTAAACACTGTTATTATAGTTCATATACAAGGAAAAAAACCGTGTTTTTCTGGAAAAAGGTAGCTGAAAAAATACCGTTGACGTCTTGTGGCTAATATAAGTATTCTTCTTTTGGGAAAAAAGGTTTTTTCTGACGACATCAATCTAATCCAAAAGTCTAAAATAGGTTAATTAATCAAATTGAAACCGTGATTATGTTTGTCGATATTCATGTGACTTACTTAGGAAGTTCTAGAACGCTCGTCATTAGAATTCGCTTAAATAATTCTTCCATCCTTTAAATTAAAAGTGCAAAAAACATCACAAGTATGTAAATATCTGCCAGACCCTTGGACCCGGCTTGCTTGAATTTTGTTTTTCGCTTCGGCTCCGGCAAAAATAATTTTTGCTTTTTTTCGCTTGCACAAGCCGTGGAAAACGAGAGTAAAAAGCCATGAAAACAGATAAATTTAAACAAACTTCTTATCATTTTTAAAAATGAATAAAGTATGAATGAATACAGTGATCAAATTTTATCGCCGAGCTAAATAAAATTGATGTAAGATTGAATGCTTATAATAACTCAAATTAACGTTGCTGTAAGTTCGCAACGCAGGGTGCACAGAATACAAATATATTTTTAAGGTTGAAGGAAGGCATTAAAATTAATTTAAGAATTCTACTTCTGATTGTAGTAATGTTGTTTTTTAACTTTTAAAGGTAGATAACAATAAAAAATAGAAAAACCCGCTCAATAAATATGAAACCAAACAAGTCTTACAAAAATGTGCACATGAAAAATGCAAATTTCAAGAAAATATGAGGTGGAGGTACTTATACCTTAATAATACGGATGGACCTCCTTACCGTTGACGAAGATATTTGTTTGAAACTCGAGTATAAGCATTCAAACTTTCAAACCTTTTTAAAGATATAATCAAAAAATATGATTGCAATAGTATTTTGCATTTCTAATTTAAAAACATTATATTCAATATAACATTTAATGAATTCAAAGAATTGCTTTGCCCCATATTCATGTAAAAAATGAATGCATTTGCTCATCCATTTCATTTTGATTTTTCAATAGGGTCTTAATTGAAAAACTACAGTGTTTACAAATAAAAAAGTCGCATTTTTTTTTTGGGGTTTTTTTTTTTTTTGTTTCTTTTGTTATTCTTTGGTGTTTTTTTTTTTGCTTCTTTTTTTTTGTTTCTGTGCTGTGTTGTCTAGGTTTTTGGTTTTGTTTGGTTCTTTTTTTTTTGTCGGTTTTTCCTGTTTCTTTCTTTTTCTTTTTTTTGGGTTTGTTTATTTTCTGTTTTTCGTGGCTTTTTTCTCTCGTTTTCCGGCTTGTGGCAGTTTTGCGGGAGGGGAGGAATTGGGGGTGAGGTCTGCATATTTTTTTTTTTTTTGCCTTTTTTTAGGTGGAAGTTTTTGTTTTTGAGCGTTCTATTCTAATTTGATTTTCGTTTTTTTTTTCTTTTTGCTTTTGGGATTGGTTGTTGTTTTTTTTTTGTGTGGTTTTTTTGCTCTTTTGGTTTTTTCTTGTATATGTATTGTGTTTTTTTTATATGTGGGGTGTCAATAGAAAAAACGTTCATGGTAACAGTTCCTCATTGGTCCAATTTAAAAAATATTTTTCCAAATGTCAATACTTGGAATTATTTGCGCTCTGCAATATGTCATACTTCTCAAATGTGTGATCAGCACGTCGAGTCTGCAGAATAGTTTTAATCTGTGTTTGGTATCCTTGTCGTGTGCAGATATCATTAACGGTTTTTGTAACTTAATTACAGCCATCGTTGTTTTGGTTAAATTGGGATCTACGAAAACGTTAGGTTATTGCCTGGCTAAGGCCTTTTTATTCCTTCTGGGAATTCATATTAGCCAATGGATGATTGTGGCAGCGGCAATGGACAGATGTCTGTCCTTATCTGCGCCATTGTGGTATTTGATGTCGCACAAAGCGCGATTTGCCATCGGCTCCTCTCTTTCTTTTTTGGGACTTGGGTTTTAATTGGCTGCAGTTTAAGTTTTGTCGGAACAGTGCCGCCTTTTTCGTACAGATCTCAAAAGCAACGTTTGCCCGAGCGCTTGTCGCATATGGAATTCTGGCTATAAAAAGTATCACTCTTATTTTGGCTTACCTGCAACCCCTAACAGTTCTCGTGTTGTATTTATTCTCATTTATAAAACTTAAATCCCGTCTGTACCATCAGATAACCGTATTTCCAGTCCCAACTATCCAATACAACAATATTAATTTAAAAAGGAAATTAGTGATCGCTTGGCCAAAACTTGCAGGATAGAGAATGAGGAACAACTAACATTGAAACAACTCAACGCTATGCGTCTTCTTACAATGATTATTTTCACTTTTATTCTTTTTTGGGTCCTTCTAGACATTATAAACAACATATTGTTTGTTGTACCAAAAACTAAATGGGTAGAAACAGCTATTTACTACTGACATCTACCGCCATCCCTTTGGGAAAAAAATAATTTCTAAAATTCAGTTGCGTAACGTCATAGATTTTTATAAGTTCAAAGCAATGAAATAAAAATGGACTTTGAAAGTGGTCGAAATCGACCGGTCATCTAGATGTTGTGGAATTGTATTGTCAAATAATTCACTGGATGTACCCTTGGAACCTTATATGTTTCCTTTTAAACGCAGTTTTAACGCTTTAGGTTTCTTATCGCGGCTTAAACCAGAGTGTATATTGCGTCTCGCTTCTCAGTGTATAAAGGCCGATGCAAGAATGACGCCCCTAGACCTAGACGCACAGTGTAACAATAAACAGCACTGGCGGCTATTTTTACCGTGTTTCAGACGTGCTTCTTCGGTTAAACAATCGAAAAGGGTTAAAACGTTTAAACCGTGATAATATTTCCCAATGTTAAATAACAGTAACTACAATAATAAATCATTTTATAGTTTTTAAACTTTTTTTCTGGAAAAATAAACAAAAAAAATATTCCAAAAACAGAATTTTTTGGCAAATAAAAAAATACAGATAGAAGCGATATATTTAAAAAAAAAAGTAAAGAAAAAAAGTCTTCAAATTTTCAGGAAAAAAATAATAATTACATACAAGATGAAAATTGGGTAGAAGAGAAGTGAGGCATTAAATCTTTATACTTTGTATTTTAAATGTATATTTTCTGTATTACGTTAGTTTGTATTCTAAGTGTTTTGTATACTTTTTAAAATGCTTTGATACTTTGTTTGTACATAAACAGTATTTAATTTAATAGTTACTTTTTCATTTCTTTCTTAACATCATTATTCTATCGTATTGCCTAACGTTTGTGTTTTTGTCTTATAAAATTACACAGTACACTGATATATCTACACCATAGATGGATGTATTGATAATTTTGTGAAAGTGTATAAAAATGAAGTTCTTACTCACATAGGAGCTCTCATATTGCATATGTTAAAATGAGGTATATGTTAAGAAATATTTTACAAAATAGGTACAATTGAACTGTTTTGATATTTTGAAAGCTATAGTACAAACATTTAATAGCACCAGACTAAAAGCTTTTATAACTAATGTGAATGTTTTGACATTTTTGCTGTGGCTATCGACCAAAGTCACGTAAGAGATATTGAGGTGTGGAAAGTGCGTTCGCAACTGTCGAATCACCTTAATTTTTTGTTGGAAAACCGCGCAACAACTACTAGACATACTATTACTGAATGGAACATCATACAAAACGACCAATCAACTACGCACCAACTTTTGTTATGCAAATCAAACCACACCGTATCCAAATTATTCCTTACGTGACTTTGGTCAATCGACCAAAATAACATAACGAATAATAGTTTGTATACAGTTTTGTTGAAATGTTATACATCCTAAATTTTTTGTTAGAAAACAGCGCAAAAACTGCTGAACGTATTATTTCTAAAATAAAAAAAACGTCATACGGAACGACCAATTATTTGCGTGCCAACCATGCTTATGAAATTATTTTTTATGTGACTTTGGTCGATTAACAGGTTATTAAAAATATTAAATAAATAAAGCTTTTTTGGCAAAAATAGTTAATAATTTTGTGTGTTTTATTAGTTTGGCAATAACGGTGTTCTTTATAAAAATAAACAAAAAAAAAAATACAATAATAATAACACATGTGGATGTGATCATATTCGCTAAACAAAAATCTGATCTGGATTAATTGACTGCAGTAAACGTTTAGTTAATCTATAATAAACAAAAACTTTATTATGTTTATTTTATCTTTTTGTATTTTTAAATTTAAAACAGTTTAATATTCTAAAACTCCTTCAACCAAGAATAGCTTAACTTCAAACACTTTTTTAGTTTATGTTTGTTATCTTTGGATTGATTTTCACAAAACTAATAGTAAAATTATTGAGTCCATAAAATAATTTTTAACACTGAACAAGATGACGATTATGTTGTCGCGTAGAGTTTTAACTAAAAAATAATTTTAAAAAATTAATAATTCTCCCATGGTAAAATTAAAGTGACACGACTTAAAAAAACTTTTTGTATGCCGATATTCTGTTTTATAGTTTACAAAAAGTATAATATTTACATAATAATAAAAAGCATGAACAGTCATCAGCTTATCTATCTTTTGTTGATTTTGTGGTAATAAAACTAAAAAAAAAAAACTTTGGCATGCATAAAATATGTTTTATCAATCTTTTCCGCCTTTTTAGCGGAGACTACTGCTTCCTATAGTTTTAAAGTTTGCTTAATTTTTCACCACTGTAGTATATTTTATAACCAAAAGATGGTTTAATAGGTTTTTGTTGTGCTATTGTTTGAATTCGATCAAAAAGAAGTTAATTTTGGGTCATTTTCGGTTTAAAGGGAAATTTTTTAATTTAATATAAAATTTATAAAATATTGCTTAGCTTTTATTGATTTGTAAGCTTACACAACAAAGTATTGGGAATCGGAACAAAATGTCGTTAATCCATTTTAAAAAAAACTGCTTAATTTCGGCTACGTCAAATCAGCGTCCGTTAACACGAGACCAGATTTTTTTTGAAGAAAAAATTAAAAACAATATCCTGTTTTAAGTTTTTGAATTGAAAAAAGCTTTTTTGTAAACTATTTTTTTCAAAACTTATTAAAAAAATTGGAATAGTTGTAAAAATGCACTTAAAATAACTTCAAATATATATTTTAAGGTTAAATTTATACTACTCATTTAATAAAGTTTTGGAATTTTATTACTAAATCGACGAAAGTCACCTAAGGAAACAATTGCATACGATTTGGTTGAAAAATGCGTAAGCGTAACTGTCAAAGCATCAGAATCTTTTTATTGGAAACACCGCAAAAACTGCTGAACGTACATTGTGATTGTACGACTGTTAAACGACAAATCAGCTGCTTGCAAAACATGCTTATTCAAATTATTTATTATGTAGTTTTGTTGATTTTATATTTTTTTTTATCTATCTTAATTGTAAACGCCAATAAATAAATTTTTTTTTTAATACAAATCAATTTGTTATTTACATAATAATAATTTTTTAGAAACGTCAAAAATGAACAAGCCGCAGTTAATGTCTTTTATCATCTAACGATTCGGCAAGTTCGCTTAAATCATTTTGGGATCAGTCAAAGCGGGGAAAATCTACCTCGAAGAAAAACCGTGGATGTACGTCGATAAAAAGGAATTTGTTTGGTACTTATCGTAAGCTATTTTTATAGCTTTTTTCTTTTTTCAATAATATATAAGCATAAATAAATAACAGCATATGTTATAAATATAGTAGTGATTAGCTAATAATTATATAATATAATATCGTAAATTATTATTATAGTATTAACATAACAATTATTAAGAATTGGGGTCAATTCGCTACCTCAAATCGCTCCCGGGACAACTCACTATCGCTTCCTGGACAATTCGCTGTCTGGACAATTCGTTCCTTGCCCAATTCGCTTCCGGGATTCTTTATAAAAAACCCAATTACAAAACAGTTTATTATGGACAATTCGCTCCCCTGGACAATTGCGCTCTCTATGGACAGTTCTCTTCCTGCAAAACTAATTTTCTCGCGTTTGTATTTTTTGTTCTTTATTCTTAGTTCGCAAAGTTTTTTTATAAGCGTAATTTATATAAAATTTACTTTTTCTTGGGACAATTTGCTTTCTTGCGTTGAATTTTTTGATTTAAAACTTAGTTTAAATTTTAAATTTTCAGTTGAATTTTTTTATTTTTAATTCCGACAATAATATTAAATGAATGCTATCATTTAAAGAAAAATTGTTTTTGCTAGAACTTTTAGATTTTTTTGTGTTTTGTTTCGGCTGTACTTCTGGTATTACCATTTTCAAAAACCAAAATTTTGAAAACTACCACTTTTTTTTTCAAAAAAAAAATTGTACTAAAATTATATCCAGAAAAAAAATTGTAATAAAAATTGGATTAAAATTTTTTACCAAACAAAATATATTTTTTGAAAATGACGGTTATAAAAAATAACAAGAGTAAATCGGGCCACTTACGAACTTTTTTTTATTCCAACTTCCCAAGGAACGATTGAATTGTAAAAAGAGAACCATAGGTCTAGCGAGCGAATTATCCAGGGAGGGAATTGTCCAGGGGGAGAATTCTATTGGGAGCCTGATACCTGGAAACATAATCTCCCCGGAATCGCATTGTCCAGGTTCCACAATTATAATATATGAACAACAACAATAAATTAATAAAATGTATACATAATATAGATTAAACAGAATAGAAAAAGATT
>JASAMX010032322.1:0-45664 GCA_030248175.1 Microlaimidae sp. YZB2_3 | reverse complement strand
GTTGATACTGCTTCGACTTCAGTTACGTATCTATAGCTTCGGGCACGCCACTGCAGTAGCTTCTAGTTTTTTAGTTTATATAAAAGATTTTCAGACATGGAATCAAATGCCCTGGAAAAATCTAAATATATCACATCTATAACTTTCTTATTATTTAGCGCTTTAGTCCAATCATTTAACGTTTCTAATAATTGGGTTCCAGTTGAGCTTTTAGCCTTAAAGCCGTGTCGACACTTTGATAAAATGTTAGCAAAAAAGGTCAAAAGCACATCTATAACCAATCTTTTCATCAATTTACAAATATACGAAGTTAAGGACACTGACCGGTAGTTATTTTTGTCATTCTTAAAACTTTTCTTAAAAAGCGGTATCACTAAAGCAGTTTTCCTGGGTACTGGGTAATGATCCAGAATCAAATGATTTTTGAAACAATAATGTAAGTGGTTCAACAATTCCAACTCCAATACGTTTAAGAAATAATGAAGGAAGGCAGTCGGGAGTTTTTGATAGTTTGTTAGGTAATTTTTTAATAATTTTTAGTATATCTCTTTTAGTGAAAAGCATGTGTTCAAGTTTTTTTTCGGAATTTGGATTAAATACTGGAAGCTTTCCATCATCAGAAGTAAAAACTGAACTGAAATATTTTGCAAACAATTCAGCTTTTTCTATATCACTTGTTGCAAAAGTATTGTCATCTTTTTTCAAAGGCGGAATACTTTTGTTTTGATTTTACTATTGACAAATTTGTATAAATTATTTAAATATTCTGAATCTAAAATTTTCTTTCAAATTTATATGATAGTCTTTAACAGTTTGTTTATATTTGCCACAAAGCCTTTTATACTCAAAGTTGGAATTGCCATTTTTATGCTTACGCGCCATGGTGTTTTTTTTATTTTGCAACTTTTTAATGTACAAAGAATATTTTAGTTTTTGATTTTTAGTTGGGATTTTTTTTAGAGGTATGTGACTGTGAGTCATTATTCCTTCAATTAACACAGATTTAAAATTTTGCCACATTTCTTCAATTGTAGTACGTAGTACATGTCAAAAATTTGATCCCAATTAATTGTTTGTAATTAAAGTAAAAACATTTCATGATCCCCATTTAAAAAAATCTGGCACCCACTTAAAATCTTTTGGATCGATATTCCTAAAAATCTCAATATTAAGCGAAAATTGTGCTGAATTATGATCTGAAGATGAAAAACCTGGCCGAACTTCTACTGAGTTGAAAATAAAATTGGGGCAGTATTTGTCGAGATATTGCGTTTTTTGTACAAAAAACCCTCGATTTTTCAGCTAAAAACACGAAATAAAGTAAAGAAAAGTTGGGCAAACTTCACAAAATCATTGCCGTCGTTTGGTGTTTTTAACGAAAAATTTAGAGTCTCAACCATAGGGGTGAAACTTTTTTGCCACTCCTGGCTTGTCTTAGCGCCTGCCCTTTGCATAATCTGCATAGGGAAGATAAGTTTCAGATAATACAACAACAACAGCAATTTGTCCCGTACAGGATTGTCGAAAAACGCCATTTTTGGGGGTCATCATAACTCCTGAACTACAGTAGATATTTTGTTGAAAAAAGTTTTGTGTGCTATTGGGGGCAGGGGTAATGTTTTTAGAAAAACTTATCAAAATCGAAGACAAAAAGTTTGAGTCCTCGCCGCACCTTTAAGAACATAAAAAATATGTTTGTACAAAACCTTAACTTTTCCCCCACTACTTGATCGTCAACCTATTTATAACAGTAGTTTTTATAAAATAACAGTTGTATAGGAGGTTAAAAAGATTTTTTTTGAATTTTCAATATTAAAAACCCGTCTGTCTTGTATTCTGTTAAAGCGACGCTACGCTAGAGTATCCTATAAATACTCTTACACTATACGTGTTGTACGCATACGGCATACATAGACACGGGGGGGGGGGGGTCGGGCCGGTTAACCTCCTCCCCGAATTCTGAGAAAGGGGGGTTTAAGTTAAACCCCCCTTTTCCCTAAAATTCCCCTAAAAAGTCAGAGGGGTAGGCAGGGACGTAGCCAGGGGGGGGGGGGCGGGGGGGGCGGCCGCCCCCCCCCCCCCCTGAAACGGTCGGACAGGAGGAAAAATAAGGATAGTGGTTGGGCGGGGGGGGCGGCCGCCCCCCCCCGAAATGGTCGCCAGATAGTAAAATTTGGGGGTTTTCAAAGGCTAAAAATTCAAAATTTTCTAGCGCCTCGCTAATCGCTCGGCGCCAAACTTTAAAATAATTTTAGTACCCCAATGGACCCCCAAAAACCAAAAATTTGTTCCGCTTCGCTTCGCTCAGCGGTCACTTTCTATAGTATACATACATATATATCTCGTTATTTATGTTGCCTGATGCTAATGTTATTTTAAAGTTAGTACAATAATTTTTATAAGTAATAAGTACTACACAGAAAGCAAAACAAACAATCATATTGGTTGATTTATGTACCTCCCCCTCCTAAATTTTCCTGCCGCCTATAGCATTGGCTCGGATTTTTTTCATATAGGTAGGTACCCTAGAAAACATGGAGCTGAGATGCTGCTCATGTGCTTTGGTTTACAATGTGGGTTTAGCCAAGGGGTCTGAAACTAACGTCTCTAAATTCCTTTTTTGTAAAATCCAGGCTCTGTCAATGTGTGCTTATGTATTTTTTAACTAAGAAAACATGTTTTTACCGCTAAAAACATTAGATAATAGGTTATTAGGCCAAAAACAGTGTATTATACAGCTTTATCTACGTTTATCCCTGCTTTTTTAACGTTTTCAAAAATTAAGGGGGGGCTCCGCCCCCCCCCCCGAAATTTTCGGGGTGGGGGGTAAGGGGTCCCCCCAAAAATTTTTTTTTTATTACAAACCGCCCCCCCCCCAAAATGAAACTCTGGCTACGTCCCTGGGGGTAGGGGTCCCTGGACCCCCTAGAAGACTTGACCAAAAACACATGTCACATGACCTGACATGTCAACAATGTTTTCGGGAACCAATCAAAGTGGCATTAAAGGGATTTTATGACCCTTTTATTTTATTGTTTCATCCAAAGCACTTGTTATTTGTCCTTATTTGAGATTTGCTTCTGCCATACACTTATAACCTTTAGTGCTCTTAGGTGTATAATGAAACTTTGGGAATCGCAATTATTGTAATTGCGACTCTTTTTGTCAAATCATCAATTGGGTTTTCGAAAAACCGAAACCCACAGTTGAATTGGTGCCGGTTATGTTTTTTTTGCATAGATGTTTTTGGTCAGGTCCGCTAGGGGGGATGGTTCTACACCCGGCTGGAAGGCCAAAGTTTTTAAGGGGAGGAGAGAGGGGTCCGGACTCCTATGGCTTTTTAAAGGTGTCGACCCGGGGTGCGAGATTTCAAATTTAGGGCGAACCAGAGGGGTCCAATTTGTTAACAGAGTTTTTGGAATCAGTAATTTAAGTGTTTTTTAGGTCTAATATACAGACCTGTGCACTGCCCCCGCCCGGGGGTTTAAACGGGGGAGGTAAATTCAAAAACGGGGGGGTCACGGGGGCCAACTTTTTTAAAACGGGGGGGGGGGCAAAAAAGGGGGGCAAGCAGTGGGGAAAGAAAAAAAAGAGGAAAAAAAAAGAGAAAAAAGGGACAAAAAAGCGAAAATAAGGTAAAAATAGGTCTGAAATGGCTTAAAATACATTGAAATAGGCTAAAAACTGCAAAAAAATTGCGATGATGGCGTCATCACAGGTCGAAAATGGCGTCATAATTTTAGGGTACTTTTTCAATTTTTGGCGGGGGGGGGGGCAATAAAACGGGGGGAAGGGGGTGGGGCAAATCCTCCAATGAAACGGGGGGCATATCCAGACCGTGCACAGGTCTGAATATATGATGAATTAAATATACTAAACAGCATATTTATAGACTAGTTCGGAATAAGGGTCTTTCACTGTACGAGAGAGGGTACAAAAAGAAAAAAATAAAATTTGAAAAAATCTTAGCTTTCTTAGTTTCTTAAGTTTAAACCTATACTTCATAAAAATTGCTACACGATAATATGTTTCACTACGTTGAAGTGCTGTAATATATCAGTTTGTGCTAAATAAATTTTTGTTTTTTAATTAAACGTCACAATAGTTTAAAATCACCACTAAAATAGTATTATCCTGAACAGTGATTTCGAATTAGTAAAAATAAAGATGAAATTTGTGCTTTTAAACCAATTTTAAACCTACATAGTTTTTTTTAATGTTTTGCTTGAAAAACTTTTCTAAACTTAAAAAATAATTTTCAAAAGTCCATTCCCAACTTTTAAATTAAGCATTTTATGTAATTGAAACATTAAAAAACTGGGTAACAAGCGCGCCAGCAGCGCCGTACCTACGAAGCGGCAAAAAACTAAAAATTCCCAAAAACTACTTTTGCTTTTGCAATATTTAAAAAGTATTTAAGAAATTTTGAAAAGAAGGGGTCGAGATTTTAAACCAATAAATATTTGAAATATTTTAAACCGTAAAATGTACTATTCGCTCGCTGTTTCTCAATTTTCCCTCTACATATGAACATATGAACCCTTATTCCGAACTAGTCTATATGGACCCAGAAAGTGTTATTTAAACACTGTTTTTCATAGGTGGGCAGCCTCTCGGATTTTGGGGGGGGGGTATAAGGGGGGGTCAAATTTTAGGGGGGTGTCTGGCAAGACCCAGATTTTGAGGGGGGTGTACCCAATATTTCCGCGCTGCCTTAAAATGGGCTTAAAACGCATAAAAAACGTAAAACAAGCTTATAAATGCTTTAAAACTGTGTAAAATTAAAATAAAACCTTATTGCAACTTATAAATTTTATTTTTTAATTCTTTTAATTATAATGTGTTTATATATTCTTATAATTAAATTAGAAAGCATAGTTTTTTTAATAATTACGTAATAATAGAATAGTAATTTTATTGTATACTTTTCCCGCCTTGCTTTCTATTATTGTCTTGATTATAAAGTCAAGTATCACAAACTTTTTAATCCATAATCTTATATTTAAATAAAGATTATAATATACATACATGGGCGTAGCCAGGAGCAGTGGCGTAGCCAGGATTTTATTTCGGGGGGAAAAAGTGTCATAGAAGCAGCGCGCAGCGCCGCCGCGTAGCGGCGCCAGCCGACGCGAAGCGTCGGTCGGAGGGTCTGGGGGTGTCCCCCCAGCCGCCGAAGGCGAAAATTTTTAGAAATATGTACTAAAACCTGTTTAAAAATCGTCCCCTGGTGATAGCGCAAACACACATTTTACTTTATTTTTTTACCTAATTTATATACAATTTTGTTTGATCTTCAAAATTAATATGGCGATGAGATAAAATTGTATAACAAAACTATTTATTGCCTGATGTCTTTAAATTGTGCGTATGAATGTGGTTAAATTTATAGTGCCCTAACAAAAATAGTACTGATAACTTAGGTGTACTATTATATAAATTTATATTATTAAATAATAAATAATACAATCCGCAATCAGAAATCAGAAAATTTTTTTAGTCCCTTTATAACGCTTAAAAATTTTTCTCTGGGAGGCGAATTTGGGGGGGGGGGTGTCTCCGGGTACCCCAAATTTAGGGGGAGGGGGTTTCAGCAAAATCCGAAATTTAGGGGGTATAACCCCCCCAAACCCCCCCTGCCCACCTATGCTGTTTTTTACTGAAAAACCGTGTTTTTGACATTAGATAAAAAAATTATACTTGTAAATTGGTTGGGAGAGGGGTCAGCTTGGCTAGGAGAAGGGTCCAGGTCATACATGGGCAAGTTACTCCGGAGTGGGGGGTTAAACCCCAAATTAGGGGGGGGGGGTTAAAATCCGAGAAACGCAAAATACCCATATCGTTTTTTTTTCTGGAGTGCATTTTACCCATATCGTTTTTCGATATATTTAAAAAGTATTTAAGAAATATTGAAAAGAAGGGGTCGAGATTTTAAACCAATAAATATTTGAAATATTTTAAACCGTAAAATGTACTATTCGCTCGCTGTTTCTCAATTTTTCCTCTACATATGATTGGCGCTAGTAGTTATGTACCCTCTTCCTAACACTAAAAAACCCTTATTCCGAACTAGTCTATATGGACCCAAAAAGTGTATTTAAACACTGTTTTTTACTGAAAAACCGTGTTTTTGACATTAGATAAAAAAATTATACTTGTAAATTGGTTGGGAGAGGGGTCAGCTTGGCTAGGAGAAGGGTCCAGGTCATACATGGGCAAGTTGGTCCGGAGTGGGGGGGTTAAATCCCAAATTAGGGGGGTTAAAATCCGAGAAACGCAAAATACCCATATCGTTTTTTTTTCTGGAGTGCATTTTACCCATATCGTTTTTCGATTTTGAAGTAAAAATAGGTAAAAAACGCTAATTTTAGTTCAAAAGGCCCTTTTTATTACATTTTTGAGCTTTTTATTGCTTAAAACATTCATTTTGACCTCAAAATTTAAGTTTGAAAGCAGTTAGAAGTTAATTTAAAGACATTTTTTTTCTTCATTTTTCCAAAATTGGGGGTTAACTTTTTCTCCCCCCCCACTTCTGAGTGGGAGGGGGGGGGGTTAAACCCCCTTTCTCAGAATTTGGGGGGGGGGGTTAACCCCCCCCCAACCCTCCCCCCGTGCCCATGTATGGTTTAACCCCCCCCCCCACACAGAAATGGGGAGGGGAGAAAAGGTTAACCCCCCAATTATGGGAAAATGAAGAAAAAAATCTCTTTAAAATGACTTCTAAGTGCCTTCAAACTTAAGTTTTGAGGTCAAAATGAATGTTTTAAGCAATAAAAAGCTCAAAAATGCTATAAAAAGGGCTTTTTGACCTAAAATTAGTGTTTTTCACCCATTTTTTCTTCAAAATCGAAAAACGATATGGGTATTTTGCGTTTCTCAGATTTTAACTCCCCCCCCCTAATTTGGGGTTTAATCATAGATGAACACGGTCAAAAAGCTAGGGGGGTGTTTACCCCGGGTAAATGAAATTTCAAAATCTAGGAGGGGGGTCCTAAGGGTGGTCGAACCCCCCTAGCTTTTATAGGGGGGAGGTCGACCCGGGGTGAAGATTTCAAAACCTAGAGGGGGGTCAGGTGGGGTCCTATTTCCGAAACAAAATACTTTTAAACCATTAAATATTTAATAATAGTTTTTTATAAGATAAAAAGCAATATTTAGGTATAAAAAAGGTGTAAAAACATAAATTTGTGTTAAAAATTCACGTTTTTGCAATAAAATTTAGTATAAAAAAGTACTTAAAATTTTCTCGAAAGGGAAGGGGGGGGGGGTCAGATTTCAAAATGTAGAGGGGAGTCAGGGGTAAAAAATTTTGAAATTTGGGTGGAGGGGGGGGGGGCCGCGATTTTTTTCTAGTGGGGGTCCCAAAATTTCGAGGCTATGGGGGGTGGACCCCACCCTACCCCCCTTGTTCATCTATGGGTTTAACCCCCCACTTTGGACTAACTTGCCCATGTGCGGTATCCTCTTTAGGTACGCGACGGCTAGAAAGTGCACAAACGAGGGGAGAGCTCTTATGCAGTTGGATTTCCAGCAGCTGTTGCGCAAACTGGAGTCCATCACAGAGCTGAGGCCGATACCCGATAAGCACTACGTGGAGAACTACATCAAAGCCTACTACCTGCCAGAGTCCGCTATAGAACAATGGATCAACGATCACAAGGTTAGTCATTCAGTTTGCGTATCGTTACTGACATAATAATAACCGTCTGCAACAAATAATCGCAACATTTATACCTACCCATATAAAATGTTTCCTGTGCTAGTGCTGTGTAATAATAAGCTTTATTTACTATTATAATTTACCATTACCAAAGCTTTTATTACAAAAAATATTATGCAAAATGTATATATTTGTTTCGTTTCCACTAATTTCTTTACTGCAAAAATACTTTTCGTAAAATGACCTTCGACAAATCACATTCTGGTAAAAATAGCATCAGGTAAATTGATAATCATACTGAATAATTGACCATTGATAAAATAAAATCGTTGTTTATTTAAAGAGATACAATTAATAGAAAAAGTTCAACGTGTTTGTTTGATTTATTAGGTTTTATGGAACTATCGCTTATTTAGACATATAAAATTAAAAGAAAACGTTAAGCAAATTTTATTTGTTGAGTATGCTCGTGTTTTAGTATAAATAAATTCAAAAAAATTTATCGAAAAATTTAATTAACTTAAACTTAAATACTGTGTGAAACTTGCAAATCAATGGTATAATAAAAAAAAATGTTAAAGATTTTGTTAAATGACATCGGGTGGGCGACGTGTGACACCACATATTTGATTTTTTATGTGTTGCAATTGATGTTCCATACAAAACCCAACCTTAATACAAATTAACTAATTATAACTTTTAACAAAAAAATGGGGTGTTATTTTTCTAATTAACAAAAATACGAAAATTATCTCTCGATTAGTGTTATATATTATAAATATTAATAAACAATTATTAATATTACTCTTTATAGGAATATTCCACTAAACACGTTATGGGACTAATAACGGTGGCTTCGCACATTAGCCGAAAAACTAAACAGAAACTGATTAGCGTGTTGGAGGGCCCGTCGCCGGTTCAAACCTAGATAATTAAAACAACGGATTTAGTATTTAAAATAAATAATGAAATAAAAAGATTTTTTCATTTATACAATTAATAGAAAACGAAGTGGTAGAAGTAATACAAAAAAAACCCAAAAAAAAAAAAATTTTTAAAGGAGAGGTAGGGGGAACAAAAATTATAAAAGCTGAAACATATAACAGTGATAAATTAATATATTTCATAAGCACACTTTTTTAGTCCATCATTTTAGAATTTATGATGTTAAAATAAACGTGTTAAAAGTTTCGTAAAATTAGATTTAATAAAATCTTAACAGCTGACTTTCAAATAAAATCTCTTAAATGTAGAATAATTTTAAGAGAATTTTTTAACTTAATTAGCCCTAAACAACCTTATAGAGTAAAAAATAGCTTAGAGTAGTTTTTTACGAAATCTCAAATCGAGAGCGTAGTGTTACCCGATGTGGTCTTATACCGGCGATATTATAGTGGTAGTAATCACTACAGTGACATCGCCATGGTGAAAATTCTTGATTTTGTAGTTTACTGCAGCTAACACAAAAGCTAACACAGAAAAAAAATATTAATAGTGCAGTTAATAATAATTTTTGTTTGTGTTAAAATAATATCTGTTAATTGTTTGTGTTTGATCCTTTTGTTAAATATTTTTCGGAGTGGTGCTTTTATTATTGTTTTTTAGGTAATTGTTGTGTACTAAACATTTTTGCTGTGATAATTATGCGTAAGTAAAGGAATTGTACATTATTATAATAACATTAAATGTGAATAAAATTTTTTTTATGCTTTTGTGACATAAATATACATTATGTATTAGCATTAAAATATATCTTTAGTTGTAAAATGTGAAGTCTTTTTTGTAGTAATTACTATGTCCAATGTTATGTTTCTATGTCATTACTATGTATGAGCATTAAAATATAATTTTAATTGTAAAATGTGAAGTCCTTTTTTTTATTTTTGTAGTAATGTTATTTTCTCCAAATATTATGTTCCAGAGATTGAGCTTTAAAACGGAGGAGCTTTGAAATCCGGCCCTTTAAACGATTATTTAACTTTTTATTCAACCTTAAATAATGTTTCAAGTTATTTTTTTACAAAGCATAGCATTACTTTTACTGTTTAAAATTACGACAAAAATTTGGGTTAATCTAGGAAAAAGTGTTATTATATCCAAGGAAAAGTTTTCAATTTTCAACCACCCTTTAATACTACTTTTAAATTCGACTTGCCGTTTTTATGAGAACTATTTATTTGATACAGAATTAAATTCCACAAATCTACAGTTCTGACAAATAATTGATATTTTTTGTCAACAAAAGAGTCACAAAGCGTTTTTTGAACGCAAAACAAAACTAAAACTTTAAGAAAAACGACTTATTGGTTCTTATGTTTAGTTAATCTTAGCCAGTTAAACACCTTTTACGGACACGAGGATAATAAATTGGGCTTAAAAATAAGGTTTTAATTTGCGCCATTTCGTGCTTCATTCCTTTCGGCGCTCGATAGCAAACGTTGATCAACTAAAACATTGTTTACCATTTTTAAAAGCCCATACCCTATTGATTATTCAAATTATTGTTTTGTTTGAAGCTTAAAAAGTTATAATATTCTCTGATTATATTTTATATAGCCTACTAACGATAGTAAGCTTATTTAAATTTGAAAAAAAAAATGATTGTGGCAAACTGATATCCAATCTTGATGGTAAACAGCTATTAAATGTTCTAAAGTTTATCTTTTAACAGCGCGATGTCCCTCGCTCTTCGGCCTAAACCGGTGAACATTGAAAGTATATGGAGCAATCTGCAGGAGTCCGTCGGAAAATTGATTACCCTCAACAAACTGGAGAGAAAAGTTTGGAACTCTAATTTCTAGTAAGTAGTAAAAAAGCTGAAAGTAGTAAAGCGAAAATAGATGTAAGTTTACGAGGGCAGGGCAACCCAACCTCCATAACTTTTGCCAGAAAAGGTTTGTTTGCCCTTTCCAAAATCAATTGTGGAGGATCTCCCTACGAAATTTTGTTAAAATGTACACTCGTAAGATTTAAAGGATTTTGGGGAAAAAATACGTAGTTGAGATTTTTGAACAATACTCGAAAAACGCATAAGCATAAATTAGGGGTACGCTCATAGAGTGCTCATGACATTATTAGGGTATTCTATTGGTAAATTATCTAACTACCTCCAAGTAACATTTTCAAATCTTATTTTCCAATGATCCCTGGGAAAATTATTTAGTCTAACTTTAATTTGTATTTCTACGTCCGTTTTTATGCCCACTTAGCACATTTCCCACGTTAAATGTGGTATTATCCTAAGAAAAAACAGTCATTAATTGTTTAAAAGTTATTTCTTTACATTGGACCCTTTTGAACCCTCTGTTTATTTAAAATTTGTCCACATGTTGACCCATACGTGAAAAGCTAGAAGACCCGGACCCATCTGATATTTAAAGTGTCATTCACTTCAAGTAACCACCTCCAAGCTTCCGATAGCGTGTTCACTATAAAAATTTGTACAATGGGCGGATATTTACTCGCTCCAAAATGTTATTGTTTGAGGTTCGGTTTTGATTTGCAAATTGTAAAAACAATAATAAAATACCTGTTATAAAAACAAACCGAAAAACAAACAGTGTGGATTTGTATTTACGTTTTAGATCATTTTTCGATAAAACACCACTAAAATCAAAATTTACCGTGATAAAACACACAAAGAACTTAATTCATGGACTGTAAGCCAAGTTTTCCTAATCAATGTCTTAAAATCAAACTGAGTGCTTTCTTTTTATTTTTTAATTTAATACTGTGTTCTTGAAGAACGCTGATTTATTATAGTATTTGTTTACTCTTTGATTTTTAGCGATATTTACTCGTTATGCGTTGCCGTTCCTGATCCTTTAGCGGACGATTTGTACCAAAGAACTAAACGATGTCTGGAACATCACGTGGAGAGTTTGCACAATGTAAGTGTTTGAACTCAATGGATCGTTTACATTTACAGAATGGTTTTTAAATTCCTCTTGTATTTTTTATGATTCTAGAGCGATTTCATACTCAGTTTTAATTTAGCAATTTTAATTTTTATGTTCTAAGCGTCAGGTAAACTTTTGACCAGGAAAAATAAGTTAAAAATTTAAAATATGCTTAGGGGGCCGATGTTCGAAACAAAACATTTTTAAACCATTAATATTGTTTTTTTAAAGGATAGTACTACGTTTATTCATTTTTTGTGCGTAAAATAAATGGTGTTTATTTTGGTGGAAAATTTGGGATAAAAATTCTATTTTAAAATTTTTTGAGGAGAAGAAGTGGGATCAAATTTAAAATCTTAGAGGGGGGTCAGGGAGAAAATAAATTTAAAAGTTTGGATGGGGGAAGTGCAAGTGGGCCCTTGTTTTTTTACAAAATTTCAAGTAGATAGCATTTTATTTAAACAATAGCGATACGATATGGCGATTCAACTCTTAACAGTGCTTCTTCGAGTGGGAAACTTTTTTATTAGTTAGTATTATTTGTTTTTATAACAGTGTTGGATGTTTTTTTAGGAAATCGTGGGAAATGTAGAAGCCGGTGGTGGATCTCTACTTCAAGCTTATTACAATAAATGGAAAGTCTACTATGAAGGCTCGAAAGTCATAGATAATTTATACGGGTAATTTGTTTAATTATTGTGGGAACTTCCATTGTGTTGATGTTTCAGATACGATGGCCAATAGTTGCGAGTTAATAAAGTAAAAAGTTATAAAGTTCAAGCATGTAAATTAAAGCTAAGCTTGTATTGTGCTCCAGGTGAATAAAACCTAAGCTGATACAGGGTTATACTGGATTGCTTAGTTTTTTTATCACAAAAAATAAAAATAAATTGCTTAAAAATTGTTTCTGTCAACTCGTTTTAATTAGGTGGGTGATTTTTGAAATAATTTTTTTATTATAATCATAGATGAACAAGGGGGGTAAGGTGGGGTCCACCCCCATAGCCTCAAAATTTTGGGGGCCCCCCTAACAAAATCCAGGAGGGCCCCCTCCTCCCCCCAAATTTTCGAATTTTGTACCCCTAACCTCCTTCTAGATTTTGAAATCTGACCCCTCCCCTCCCCTCTCGAGAAAGTTTTAAGTACACTTTTTTTATACTAAATTTTCTTCCAAAAACGTGAAATTTAACACAAATTCATGTGTTTACACCCTTTTTATACCTAAATATCGCTTTTTATTCAATAAAATGTAGTATTATCTTACAAAAAACTATTATTAAACATTTAATGGTGTAAAAGTATTTTATTTCGGACATAGATGAACACGGTCAAAAAGCTAGGGAGGGGGTGTTTACCCCGGGTAAATGACATTTCAAAATCTAGGAGGGGGGTCCTAGGGGGGGTCGAACCCCCCCCTAGCTTTTTAGGGGAGGTCGACCCGGGGTGCGAAATTTTGAAATCTAGAGGGGGGTCAGGTGGGGTCCGGTGTCCAAAGCAAAACAGTTTTAAACCATAATAACTTTTATAATAGTTCTTTTTATAGGATAATACTACATTTTATTGAATAAAAAGCGATATTTAGGTATGAAAAAGGTGTAAAAACATGAATTTGTGTCAAAAATTACGTTTTTGCAAGAAAATTTAGTATAAAAAAAGTACTTAAAATTTTCTCGAGAGGGGAGGGGGGAACAGATTTAAAAATCTAGAGGGGGGGGGGTCAGGGGTGAAAAATTCGAAAATTTGGGGGGAGAGGGGGCCTGGATTTTTTTCAAGGGGGGGACCCCCAAAATTTCGAGGCTAGGGGGGGTGGACCCCACCCTACCCCCCCCCCTTGTTCATCTATGGTTTCGGAAATTGAACCCCACCAGACCCGCTCAAGTTTTCAAATCTTTAACCCCGGGTCGACCCCCCCTAGAAAGCTAGGGGGGTTCGGTTCGACCCTCCTAGGACCCCCTTCCTAGATTTTGAAATGTCATTTACTCGGGGTAAACACCCCCCCCTAGCTTTTTGATCTTGTTTATCTATGATTATAATAGTGATTTTACACTTTGAAAGCATTTTATGGTGTTACGTTATCTCGTTGATTATATAATATTATGGCTTCATTCAATCTCTTTTAACTTTTATGTCGTAATAAATAAGAAAAGGACAGGTTAGTTGGGGTACATCCCGAGCTTCGAATTTCGTTCCTCAAAAAAAATAAAATAAAATAAAATAAACATAGGGCGCATCCTTCCTCGAAATTCATAATTTTCGTCCCACGCCGCCTCCAATTTTCGAAACTGAACCCCTGCCATTTTGAATGAATTTTTAAGTACTATTTCATTTTAATTTTTCTTGAAAAAAACGCGAGTTTTAAAACGATTGGGTACTGTTACAGCTTTTATTAAGTTGTTTTTAATAATTCCAAAAAAAAACATTTTAAACGTTTTAAATAACTCCAAGTGTTTGTTATCGATAAACGATCCCCGTCCCGTACCGTATTCCCTGAACCCCTTTTTAGAATTTCAAATTCACTACTTTGAGTTGACACCTCCCATAGAAAGTTGGTGTAGTAAGTCGGATTCATTCTGACTCAACTCAGAGTTTTTTTTGTTTTAAAGTTTTTGTTCTTAGACATATTAAACTTATAATGAAGTAATGTCATAATATGAACACTGGCGGTCTCAGAAGGGGTGAAGGTAGTTAGCAAACATGCTAGCTTTAAACTTTTAGGTCCCCCTGAGACTACTCCAATTATTTATTTGTTTTTCATGTTAAAAAAACAGGTTAGAAGTTTGATTTTTAATTATCAAAATAGGTAAAAATTATTTATTTGTGAAAAACTAGTTTTTTTGCTAAAATACTTTTTCGCAATGACATTTTGTAATGATTGCAAATATAAAAAATGTTTTTTTGAAATGGTTATTCTGAGCTCTGTGCGTGTGAGCATCGAATTCTTAACTGTTAGTTTATGCCTTTATAAAATGGCTGAAACAACAAGATTATGGGTGAAAAAAATATGCACTAGAGACAAAACGTAAACTTAGCCATTAATTTTTGCTTATGAAGGATTCTTTGTGGAATGTGGGTGATTTCAACCATACATGGGAAAGTTGGTCCAGAGTAGGAGGGGGGTTAAAAATTAAAATCCAATGAACGTATTTAGCCTTATCGTTTTTTTTTTGGGAGGTTCATTTTACCAATATGGTTTTTTAATTTTAAAAAAAAATAAAAAAAACCCGTAATTTAAAAAAAAACCGTCACTTCACCAAAACTTTTACAGTAACACCTTGTGCACTGACCACGGGGATTTTATTGGGGAATTCCAAAATCAGAAAGCACAAGAAAGGGCAAATGTTTGAAACGAGGGCTGGGCAAGCAGGGGAAGAAGAGAAAAATATTTTATAATACCTTTTTTATAATAAAGACTTCGTGGGAATTTTACCATTTTTTAAGATGTTTTAACAGTTTTTAACGGTATTTCAAAATTTAGAGTACAACCGTAGGTGGGCAGGGAGGGTTGAGGGTTATACCCCCCCCCCAAAAAAAAACAAAAACAATTATAGCCGACACCCCCCCTTAAAATTTGGGGGTACCCCGGACACCCCCCCTAAAATTTGGGGGGTCCTAGTACTAAAAACGCTAAAAATGGGGTATTTAAGATATACCCCAAAAAATTTTTGGCCCTCCCCCCAATTTCGGAAGTCAGGTATACCCCCTCCTCAAAATCCGGGAGGCTGCCCACCTATGAGTAGTGAGTACAACCCCTCCCCCACAAACCACCCTTTAAAAAAATATCGTATGGAGTGCAACCCTCTCTCGCTTCTTCCAAAATCCCGGCTATTCCCCTGATCAAGTCCAAGATCTTAATGTTTTTTTTTTGCATATGGAGCTTTTAAACGTTTGAAGCAAATAATGTCGACTTTGCATTCTACCATTTAAAAGATTTCTCCAATTTTGATTTTTAATATTTAGCTATTTGAACAAGCAGCACATCAAGCGCAACAAGTTCACGGACGCAGACTTGACTTATGGTGGATTGACTATTGACCAAATTCAAAATTCTATGTTGGAAATAGGAGAGGTACAAATCTAAAAAAACAAACGCAATACAAATATTGTGTTCATTATAACTGACTAATATCTGTAGAGAAACTTTCATAAACTTATAATAGTAACATTTAAAATAAAAATTCCAAAAAGTTAAAAAATCAACATTCTTGGATTGGCAACGCCGATTAATAAGGCTGTATTTTTGCGCTGGAAGCATATGACGGCAGATTTCTGAGTTTGGGGTTAAATACACAAAAAGTATGGGCAAAAATTCAGACCTGTGCACAGTTTGAAAATGCCCCCCGTTTTACGCCATCATTGCGAAATTTTTGCAGTTTTCAGCATATTTCAATACATTTTAAGCTATTTTAGACCTATTTTTACCTTTTTCCGCTTTTTTTTGTCCCTTTTTTCCCTTTTCCTTTTTTTTTTTTATTTTTTTCTCTTTTTTTTCTTTCCCCCTGCTTGCCCCCCGTTTTATTGCCCCCCGTTTCAAAAAAGTTCCGTTTTAGAATCGCCCCCCCCCCCGTTTAAACCCCGGGGGGGGGGGAGCAGTGCACAGGCCTGAAAATGTGAGGAAACTTTTCCTCAAAAGGCTTTTGTTTTGTTTTAACACAAAATCTACCCCACCCATCCCTCCATCTTAATTATTAAGCCTTATGTAATTAAGTGTTAAATGAATTATTGCAGTCATTTTAGCTGGCGTTGGACATTTGGCGGCGAAAAATGATTCAACCTCTGGAGCATAAACTAGTCACTCTTTTACTACAGGAGATCCAGGCGGATAGAGAAGGCTGCGCGACCATACCGCAAAGCGTAGTTAGAGGTTCAGTGTTGCCAAACCCTGGGTTTCACCTCTACCATAGCAATGAGATGGGTTTTTGTTGCCTTATAAAAGCGTTAAAATAAAAAAATATGGATTGATGGTACATGCAGACCTGTGCACGGTCTGAAAATGCCCCCCCCCCACTTTATTGGAGGATTTGCCCTCCCCCACACCGTTTTATTGCCCCCCCCCCCGCGGAAAAATGAAAAAGTATCCAAAAATTATGACACCATTTTTTACTTATTATGACACCATCATCGCGAAATTTTTGCATTTTTCAGCCTATTTTAATGTATTTAAAGCCATTTTAGACCTATTTTTACCTTAAATTCGCTTTTTTGCCCTTTTTCCTTCTTTTTTTTTTCTCTTTTTTTCTCCTTTTTTTCTCTTTTTTTTTCTTTCTCCCCTGCTTGCCCTCCCCCCGTTTTATTGTCCCCTCCCCCGTTTAAAAAAAGTTGCCCCCCCCGTGCCCCCCGTTTTGGAATTGCCCCCCCACCAATAAAACCCGGGGCGGCAGTGCACAGGTCTGCACATGGCAGAAGTATTATTCATATGAATCGTGCATGGGTTACATTGTGAAATTCAAAACAGCAGCAAACGTAAAAAGGTATTTTCTGCATAAAAAAAATCACCGTTCATTGCATTGTTTTTGGATTGAATTAGAAAAGTGTTTCAGATAGACAAGACATATATGTATCAAAACATAAATTTCATCTTTGAATTTAGCTGCATCAGCCATAACATAGGTGCTTAAAAGCAAAAAGGGGAGAAGTTATTTCTCCTCAAATCCCTCCCTTCTTCTTCCCTAAAAGCGACCTTTCCTATCTCATTTGAGTTAAAAATTTCGACAGTTGATTGTTAAAAAATATTTTTGATATGGAAATGGAACCAAAAAATAAAAATAAATGACAACTAGTGAAGTTCTTACCCTCCAAATCCAATATCATGCTCCGGAGCTCCGGCCATTTAAAGCAGATGGAGCTCCGGAGTTCCGCTCCTTAAATGAACTATTTAAAACTTATTTAAGCTTAAAATACATTTAAAGCTACTCTATTTGCATTTTTCAGACTATTTCTAACGTTTTAAATAAGTTTTGAAAAAACTTAATTTACAAACAAAATTTTGATAAAATAATCTATAGCATCACTCTTTAATTATTCATAAATTTAGGGAAAAAATAAGGCGGACCTCCGGTGGTTGCTCCGGAGCTCCCAAAAGCGGAGCTCCGGGCACATCGATCACTAGCATAGGTGGGCAGCCTCCCTGATTATGGGGGGTATACCCGACCCCCCAAATTTGGGGGAAGTGTCCCAAAAATTTTTTTGGAGTATGCCTCAAATACCCCATTTTTAGCATTTTTAGTACTGGGGCCCCAAATTTTAGGGGGGAGTGTCCGAGCTACTGTCAAATTTTAGGGGTGGGAGATTCGGCTATAATCGGGATTTTTTGGGGGGTATAGCTCCCCAAACCCCATGCCTCCCTGCCCACCTATGGTGACTAGTGACAACCGACTGAATAATCTACTTAAAAATTTAGTATTAGTAATTGGTACCTACTCAAGGGTTTGGTGACATTTTACTTTGATCTAAGGTGTTATTCAGTCACTGGTCGACGTGGAAGAGTACAAACTCAGAAATCAATTGGAGGTACCGGTATTCTATTTTTTATTGATTAACTCCACTGATTAGATTTGAATTCGTTTAGGTACTGTGTTTTTTCTTTGTGTATTTTTATTTTGATTAAAGAGAGATCTGCTTCTGTTGCGGCAGAATAGAATAATTCGAACAAAACTACTTTACGACAACGATACTAGTCAACAGTCACTCACTAGCTAGCGTAATTATTATTCTGTTTTGGAACAAAATGTAGTGTTAGTTAGTGAATAAAATGTACTTTTTGTAACTTTAAATTTTTTATAAAAAAAACAATTATAGTCCTTAAGTTTTTTATAAGTGATGTTCCCAGAGCTCCAAACTTTAGAGCGAAACTCAACTTTTTTAGAAGCTTCCAAACAACCCAGAAGCTCTGGGGCAAACCCCCGAAAAACACCAAAGCCCATTTTTCGTGCCGATTTCGTAAAAATAAAAAAGTAACCTTATAAAACTATTTATTTTTGTCAATTTTTTGTATTTTTTAAAAATTTAAAAAAAAATAAAAAGTGATGGGATAGGGCTCCACACGCTTTAATTGGTTGAAACTCCATAGTATGAGCATTTCAAGAACATAAATTTAGATGTCTAAAATTTTGTTAAGTAAATTTAAAGATAAGCTGATTTCAGATGTACGAAACAATGTTTGAGGCCAAATTTCTTTCAGCCACTTCTGATTGGTATAAAAAAGAAGCCAACGAACTTTTGGCCACCCAAACCACATCCCAGTATATGGAAAAGGTAAAATTGGTGCCGTGTGTTGTAATAATGTGTGTTACTGATGTTATCATAGTTTCTGGAACTCCTTATTTTTGTGAAAATTTCACAAACAATGTAAAAAAATAATAGCATGAAAACAATAAATATTCTGAATTATTAAAATATAATTAATAAATTGATTATTATTATTATTATTAATTAAATTTAATATTATTAATTATTAAATTAAACTGAATTATTAAATTATTAAAATAAAATTAGATTCTGTTTTTATTTTAATAATGGTATTTACTTCTAATTTTAAAATTGTCGTTTGATGAGTTATAATTTTTGTGCAGAATTTTTGTTAAACTTAATTAAATTGATTATTAATTTTATTTAATTGCCCACCCTCCTCCCAAATTTTATTCTTATTTTTTCATTTGTCTCTGACCGTTTTTTTTTGGGGGGGGGGGGGCGGTCTTCCTATTGATTACGTCTCCAGAGGGAGCTCCAGAAATTGGCCGTAATTTTAATAAAAAAAATTATTGGCGTATTCTATAATTGTTAACACAGCAAAAAGTTTATGTAGGTTAAATTTTTTTTCTGGGTTGAAATTGGACCCTAACAGGCGCTTGTGAAAAATCTAATAAACAAAGTAAAATACATTCCGTGTTTTTCCTTTATAGTATTTCATAATTATCCAAAATAAAATCTTCAAAAAAATGCAACTCTGAATCGAAAATGAACTACAATAAAACCTCTTTAGCAATTAAACAATGGACAATAGGTTCCTGAAAATCAAGTTAAATTTCATCGTAAGAAGTTTCTTAGCATCATTGTACTTTTGATACTATACACAATGTATTACAGCCCATTAACATCGGTTGCAGGTGATCGCGAGAATAGAAGAGGAGAATTTGCGGTCGCGCAAGTATTTGAACCCGAGCAGCTATGAGAAAGTGACGAAAATGTGCCAAGAAGTCATGGTTGCCATGCATCAGGAGAAGCTCCACGCCGTCAGCAAAGAATTAGTGCAACGAGAAGAGCGGACCGGTAAGTGAGATGGGCTGAAATTATAATTGGGAAGCCTCTCTGATTTTTTTTTTGGGGGGAGGGGAATATACATGACTTTCAAAAATTTAAGGAGGGTGTCCCAAATTTTTTTGGGGGTTATACTTCAAATACCCCATTTTTAGCGTTTTTAGTATTGGGAGATTTCGGCGGGGGGTGTCGGCAGTAATCGGGATTTTTTGGGGTATAACCCGTAACCCTCCTGTCTTTGCCAGCAGCCAGAGTTTCGTTCAACCCTGGTCGTTTCCATCCGCACCCTAACCTAACCCTCCTCTGCCCACCCATCGCTAAAATTATAGATGAACGGGTGCAAGGTTCCGAGTTAAGGGGGCTAGCTGGGCATGGGGGTTATTAAGCTTTTTGCGAACAATGCAAAGTTTTATACCATTGACAATAACGCAGAAAATAAACATAATTTTCAACGCTCGCTAAATACATTTTGCAAATGGGCTTCTGATATGCAGTTAACCATTTCGTGGAAAAGTTCAGTGTAGTTTCTCTGGGAGCTAATAATCAACCTTCAGGATATAAACTATATAAACAATACTGTAATTATCTCAGCATCATATACGTTAAAGATTTAGGCATTCAAATTACAAAAGATCTATAATTTTCAAAACATTGCACCAAAATTGCAGCCCAAGCTTTAAATAGTCTGTTTTTCAGACCTGTGCACTGCCCCCCGGGGTTTAAACGGGGTGGGCAATTCCAAAATAGGGGGCACGGGGGGCAACTTTTTTGAAACGGGGGGGGGGCAATAAAACGGGGGGCAAGCAAGGGGAAAGAAAAAAAAGATAGGAAAAGGAGAAAAAAAAAGAGAAAAAAGAAGGGAAAAGAGAAAAAAAGGACAAAAAAAAGCGAAAATAAGGTAAAAATAGGTCTGAAATGGCTTAAAATACATTGAAATAGGCTTAAAACTGCAAAAAAATTGCGATGATGACGTCATCATAGGTCAAAAATGGCGTCATAATTTTAAGGTACTTTTTCATTTTTTGGCGGGGGGGGGGGCAATAAAACGGGGGGGGGGCAAATCCTCCAATAAAACGGGGGGGGCATTTCCAGATCGTGCACAGGTCTGGTTTTTTGTTTCATACAAAAGATAATGGACGTTTTATTGAGGGCTTCTAAAGCATACATCCGGCCTTTGGTAAGTTTGAATACGTAATGGTGTGATATGGCCCCCTTACTTGCAAATCCTAGCAGATGTTCTTTTATTTAAATCCTAGTAGTCCTGGTAACAGTCATTATCAAAAATATATTATACCATACCGAAAAATGTTGAACTCTTATATAAAAAAATAAGTGAAAGTAGGCCATTATAATGAGCCTTTCCATTTAAATGGCACCCTCCAATATAATGGCATAGTAGCTATTTTAATTCGGCGAATTAAAATGGAGAGAAAGCCATTATAATGGCCATTTATTGATTTAATTTCATTTATAATATACTGACAAGTGTAATACCGTTCGCGCCGCGTAAGTTTTCTTGTGTTGGTGTAATACTGTCTGAAACTAGAAAACTTATGGGGCCCGGACAGTATTACACTTGTAAGTATATTATAAAGTGAAATTGAATGGATAAATGGCTATTATAATGGCTTCCTCTCCATTTTGATTCGCCGAATTAAAATGGCTACTATGCCATTATAATGGAGGCTGTCATTTAAATGGAAAGGCTCATTATAATGGCCTAAAGATAAATTCTATCAGGGTGAAAATAAATGAGTGGTAAAGTAACCACTCGGTTTTTGAGAAAATATCACGTGCAGAGAAATACATGACGCAATTAAGTAATAATTGGTTACTTAACCGCTGAAAACTTTTTTTTAAATTTTCTCGCTCAAGAGTTTATTGTTTATTTCTTCCTGGCGTAGAGTGGTTACCCCTTAATTTCAGCCTGGAAGACTTTAGCTTTAGTTTAACTTACTATTTTATGTAGAGTTGCACATGTTTCGGTATTATATATTTTTGGTAATACAGACCTGTGCACGGTCTGGAAATGCCCCCCCCGTTTTATTGGAGGATTTACCCCCCCCCCCCCGTTTTATTGCCCCCCCCCCCCCTCCCGCCAAAAAATGAAAAAGTACCCTAAAATTATGACGCCATTTTTGACCTATGATGACGCCATCATCGCGAATTTTTTGCAGTTTTTAGCCTATTTCAATGTATTTTAAGCCATTTTAGACCTATTTTTACCTTATTTTCGCTTTTTTTTGTCCCTTTTTTCCCTTTTTCCTTCTTTTCCTCTCGTTTTTACTCCTTTTTTTCTTTCTCCCCTGCTTGCCCCCCCCGTTTTATTGCCCCCCCCCCGTTTCAAAAAAGTTGCCCCCGTGCCCCCCCATTTTGGAATTGCTCCCCCCCGTTTTAAACCCGGGGGGGGCCGTGCACAGGTCTGGTAATATTTATGCTGTACGGAACGTCTGTTAGTTAAATGTATTTTATTGTGTAAGATGATCATTAGAAGAAAAAAATTATCAGTAGAAAAAAATTGTTCCATTATTGCACCGTTCATATTTAGGAGGCAAAATTGAAAACAATCATAAATGATTTAAGCGTCTATTTTTTTCAGAATTTTTGTGGGGAAAAAATGGCGGCATGCGCGTAAACAATATATAAAAATATTTCATATTTTTTTTAGATTTGCAAAATATGTTCACTCTGCTAAAGCCGGTGGATAGCGGATTGAAAGTGTTGATTCGGGAATTTCAAAATCACGCCGAGCGGATGGGAGTAAACGTGGTTCAGAATTTATCCGGTGAAAATGTAAGCATAGGTGTTTTTGGGGGGGGACAGAGGGGTGCACCCCCCCCCTAGAGCCAAAATTTTGGACCCCCCCCTAGAAAAAATTCAGGGCCCCCCCCCCTCCCCCCAAAGCTCGAGAGCGGTCCGGCCTCACCCCCCCCCCCCCCTTAGCAAGGCTGACCCAAAAACAGTGTTTAAATACACTTTTTAGGCCTAAATAGGCTGTTTTAATACATAAAATTCAATATTAGACCTAAAAACACTTAAATTGTTGAGTTAAAAAAATTTTGCTAAAAAATTGGACCCCCCTGACCACCCACCCCCTAAATTTGAAATCTTGCACCCGGGGTTGGCCCCCCTAAAAAGCCAGTGGGGTCCGGACACCCCTAGACCCCCCCTAAAAAATTTTGGCCTTCCACCCGGGGGTGGACCCCCCCCCCTAGTGGACCCGACCAAAAACACCTATGAATGTAAGTATGTGTGAGAGTGGCCGCTTTGGGCACAGATGATGCACACACGCTTTAGGCACACAGCCTCCCGCGTAGCGGATTTTAGGGTATTCATTCTCTAAAAACTCAAAATTTAGGAATGCTGGCTTGGGGACCTTAATTGTGGAGGGAAAAAAGAATGGTGCCCTGCTGTCCGCGTATGCGTGCGGTACTGGTTAGGTAAGAAAAAAATAAAATAAGAGAAAGGAAAGTACATTTCGAGAAATGGAGCATAATGCTTATGATAGGTCAAAACAGGAGGGATGTAAACGGTATATTTTAAAATTGTTAAAAAATTGCTTTACAATGGTAGGAAATTTGCTTTGAATGAATCGAAAGTAATATTAATAAACTTGTTCAATCACTTTATTAAATAATCACGTAATCGCATTTTATTGCAATATATTTACCAAAAAAGGCAAAAACTTTCGAAAAATTTATAGAGCATGTACAGAAAGGGTAACACCTCTGCTAGGAACCTATAGGCTCATTTTAAATTGATATCAAGTTCTCAACGTTCATATTTTAGGTGCCACAACAGTTTGTGGAGAATATTTTGACAGTTTACGATAAATTAAGTGAACTCGTTCGGACTGTATTTCAAAATGACCAAGATTTTACTGCTGCAATGGACCGGGTATTATATTATACAATTACTACAACGAAAATATATCTATAGAAGTGTTTTTATATCATGCCAAAATTATACATTTTAATGTATTGTTGTTTTCGTCTATTATTTCATCAATTATCCAAAATTTTTTATTAAACTTAGTTTTTATTCATAATTGTATTGAACAGAACATTATTAAAAACATACATCACTTCAGATGCACAAGATTATTGTATAGCTAGAAAATTCACAAGAATGATAGCTGGTATCAAAAATAGTTCAAAATACTGTGAAATTAATTACAAAAGACTAAAGCTAAAGTCTTCCAAGCTGAAATTAGGGGCATAAGCGCTCTCCGTCAGGAAACAATAAACAATAAACGCGCGAGCAAAGAAAATATTAAAAAAAATTGCCTTGCCAGTGATGATGTAATCAAAACCAATTGTGTTTAGTTGCGTCACATGATTCTCTGCACGTGGTATTTTCTCAAAAAAAAAATAGTTATTTGAACACCCGGCTATTTTCACCCTGATGAAATTAATCTTTAGTTTTTCTAATTTTTGTTGTTTTTTTGGATTTTAATTATAGAGGAACTAGATTCAACTAAAAAAAGATTAAGTGTTTTGAACCAATAACTATTAAAACGAAATCATTTACCACCATAGGTCACCGAAGGGGGGAAGGTAGGGGGGGTCACCCCCCCTACGGCCTCTGAGACCTACCCCCCCCCTAAGGCCCATTTTTGACCCCTCCCCCCCAATCGACCCCTTGAACCCCTGACCCCCCCCCTAAGGCCCATTTTTGACCACCCCCCCACCAGACAATCCCAAAAAATGCTTAAAAAATGGTCAAATTTCGTCAAAAAATTGTCGATTTTGGTATAAAAAAAACACCCCGGGGTGTGACCGCCCCCCCGGCTTTTTTTCAAAAAAAAAACACCCCGGGGCGGCCCCCCTGGAGGTCAAAAACCTCCACACCCCGGGGTGTGGACCCCCCCCCCCTGAGCCGTCGAAGGTCGGTGACCTATGTTTACCACTATTTAACAAATTTTAAAATCAATTCCCCAAATTTTGGCAAAGAGAGGGTTTAAAGGGCTAACTCCCATTTAGAAAAAAAAAGTTTACACAATAAATTTTAGCACCCTCCAAACTTATTTTTGAGGGCCTGAATGAGTTTTGTTACAATAAAAATAATATAAATTCACTAAAAAACAAATTTTAACCTAAAATAAATAATAGATTTAATTGTCTTTTTAAAATAAAAAACCAATAGGTAAAAAGAATGAATTTTCCAAATTTAACGTACCCCCTTCAACAATCCAATCCACCACACCGATTTTTCCATATACGCTGTCGTATCCTTTTTTAAATTTACATAATGGCTATCAAACAAACATTTTATTACAGGCACTTCTATCTGCTGTTAACTTTAAAGAAGAAGGTAGAAAAAATTGTCCTAAAGCATCAGAATGGGTAAGTTATAATCATTGTATCAGTTTTTTTGGTCGAAAGCAAAAGCGAGCTGAAAAACTATTTTGATTTTGGGCTTTTTATTAACCAATTCAAAGTTTTTTCAAATCCTTGTTTGTTTTAGTAACTTAAATGAAATATAAAACAAAAATATCCTATTTAATGTTAAATATAAAATAAAAATTAAAGTTATTGTGGCTTTTTTGCGGAGATTATTAAACTTTTTTGCAGAGATTTTTGCTGACACAATTTTTTATTTACTATTTTTTGTATTTTGTAGCTGGCAAAATATACGGATTTGCTGCTAAGGAAGTCCGTGAAAGGAATGTCAGAAGCGGACGTTGAAGAGAAATTAAACCGTGCCATTGTCATTTTTAGATACATCGAAGACAAAGACATTTTCCAAAAGGTGAGAAGTCCCCCCTCCATTTTGACTTTTTTCTGCTCCCTTGTTAATAAGCGTATTATTTTGGTATTGTTACCTTGCTCGGAGTTATATTGTGCGAGTTTTTTTTTATTTTTGCAAATCATAAACAAATTATTGTTATAACAAAAAAAGGCATGATGCCTATTTTCGTTATAAAAAAAATGCGCGTCGCCGCACTCGCAGCAAATGCGCCCCTCAGCGAAAAACAGGATGATAGCATCATTGCTGGAACTGTAAGGGAATTTATTTACGGATTTTTCTTTTATTGACTGTTCAAGTTCAAAAAATGTCGAAGTCTTTGTATTGTATACTACATTTTGACTTCTTCTGCTGTAACAGGCAAGGATTTTTTTCTTAGTTTGAAGTTATAGATAGTTAGGATAATAAAATTATTTAAAATCATTTTTATCAATTTTTAAGAAAAAATATGAATTAAAGTCGTTTAACATTATTGCAAAGTCAATATTTTTCAGATTAAAGTCGTTAAACGTAACTACAAAAGTATTTTTAAACTGTTTTGTTTAAATCTTTTTAGAATTTTAATTAACAAGAGTTTTTAGTTTTACTCGAAAATGTTGGCAACCCGTCTTATTCACGGTTTCTCAGTATCAATGGACGCCGAAGAATCTATGATTAACAAACTAAAGGTATTTCAGGTTTTTCTTATACTTTTTATGAAGGATAAACCAGCTAATTCTCATAAGTGCGGTTGCTCGCTGAATAAAAATGAATGCCTATATTATAAATAATTAAAACAATTAAATTAAATTTAAACACAGAAGGAGAGAAAAAAGTCTCCCGGCCTCTGCATTTCAAGACCAAGCAAAGTTACAGAATAAATATTTAAATCACAAACGGTTTATTACATCTTTAAATATCATACGGTAGGGTCGTAATGTTACCCTTGAAATGACAAGGATTCAGTTTTTATTGAAAAGGCGACCATTGTATGTAAATTTGGCGAGAAAAGTCAATTGTCAATAAAGCCATCTTTTATGTCTTTTTGTTGCTGTTGCTTATTTCACCTCAGCAAATCACGCAAAACGCAAGCAACCAAAAAGCCCAGACGCAATACAAAACAGGTCCTGTCTTATAAAATACCTCTATCAGAATTATTACTGTTTACTAAATACACAATATCAATATCGCCATTCATTGGAAAGACTCACACATTATAGCAGGCGACTACAAACGGGATTTAAAGTTTTGTTTGTCTGATTTTCAGCAAGCGTGCGGTTACGAGTTCACCAGTAAATTGCAGCGAATGTTCACAGATATCGGCGTCAGCAGGGAGCTCACAGAGAAATTCAAGGATTTTCTGGATGCGAAGGGGAGAAAATTGGAGGTCCAAATGCAGGCTCAGGTTGGGTCTTGTTCATTAAAAGTAAAAGTTAAAGAATTCTTGAGCATAGGTGAGTAGGGTGATTGTTGTACTCCTCAAAAAATCCCGAAACTACCGACATCATTCCCCCACATAGATGAACACGGTCAAAAAACTAGGGGGGGGTGTTTACCCCGGGTAAGTGACATTTCAAAATCTAGGAGGGGGGTCGAACCCCCCCTAGCTTTCTAGGGGGGTCGACCCGGGGTGGAAGATTTTTAAACCTAGAGAGGGGTCAGGTGGGGTCCAATTTCCGAAGCAAAATACTTTTAAACCATTAAAGGTTTAATCATAGTTTTTTATAAGATAATACTACATTTTAATGAATAAAAAGCGATATTCAGGTATAAAAAGGGTGTAAAAACATGAATTTGTGTTAAAAATTCACGTTTTTGGGAAGAAAATTTAGTATAAAAAGTACTTAAATTTTTCTCGAGAGGGGAGGGCGCGGTCAGATTTTAAAATCTAGAGGGGGGTCAGGGGTAAAAAATTTGAAAATTTTGAGGGAGGGGGCCCTCAAAATTTTGAGGCTAGGGGGGTGGACCCCACCCTACTCCCCTCTTTGTTCATCTATATTCCCCCGACTAACCTGGAAACCCCCTTCCCTCCCTCCTCCAAAATTTTGAAGATCCTAGTATTAAAAACGCTGAAATGGGTATTTTTATGATACCCCAAAAAAATTTGGGACACCCACACCCCATGGAAAATTGAGGGAAAAATCTGCAAAAATTAACCTACCTTCACCTAGAACTCGGAAAGATTAAAAATATTCATGAATGTTTACTAATCAAAAGGCAACTTTTGAATGTAAATTTATTTGCAACTATGATTCTAATTCTTGACTCCTACCCAAAACAAACCCCCATTAATGCCCATAATTTGACATTAATGGGGGTTTATATTAGCGAAAACAAAATTAGCGACGATTATTATGGTCGCTAATTTAGTTTTCCAAATGCCTGTATAATCAGGGACTTGGTCGCCATCTCCTTGAAACCACTACGCTTCTTTGCCTGTTTTGCCTAAATAATTTAAAGAGAATATTAAAATATTCTGTGATTTTTAATGATTTGAGAACCCCACTTTTAGCCCACCCATAACCACCATGAGAATGTGGAGTTGAAATTGCAATATCGTCGTTACTACAGCAAAATAAGCCATAGTCATTATAAAATACACATGTCTGTGACTCAATCTGTAATTATTAATGTGCTGTTTAATACCCTAAACGAGTCACAGTCGCATATTTTTTATACACATTGTGGCTCATTCTGCTGTAGTAGCGACGATAGAGTTATTTCGTTTTGTAATATAGGTACTCCAAGCCGGGGCGTGGCCCTTGAGCACCCAACCGCCGGTCGGAGGAAGCGTTTCCTTCGCCATCCCTCCGGAGCTCCAGCCCTCTATCAATTACTTCGAGGAGTTCTACGCCCAGAACTACAGCGGACGCAAGCTCAGCTGGCTGTACAACCTTGCCACCGGTATGGATTTCGGTTTTTATTTCTGTATTATTGTAGAAAGACTGTTGTTGTTATTAATATTAATCGCTGGAGCTTTGGCTCTTAAATAAGCGATTTCAAGCGTTGAAATTTGTTTTAAATTATTTTTGTTTCGCATTTTTAGAACTATTGTTTTCAATTAGTTGAAAAAAGAATTCAGGTTACAAAAAAATGTTTAAAAAAATCTATGGCATTTTACTGTTTAATTATTCACGAAGATGGTATTACATCACTAGTACACATTATTACGGCTATTGTTTAAACGGAAGCGGCTTTTGTTTAAGCGAAACGGGCCGTTCTCGTGAATTACTTATAATTAAGAATAAATCAGAATTTATAGCTAAATACACTATTTTTACTAAGTGCAATAGTATGCATACCAAACAGTTTATTTTAAAATGGAAAAAAGGAAGACGGTTCTTACTTTCAGACTTCGCAGTAATGTCAACTCGCGACAATCGTGAATTTAATTTTAATTTAGATTTAAGATTTATTTAACTTTGCCTTATTAAGATCCTTATTATAATCCTACGCTCTTCGCAGTAAATTATGACGTTTCCTGTTAAGCTGACGTGAAACTGAATTATTTGGACAAGTCATACCAAGTCACGATGTCTGTGCAGCAAATGGCCGTGGCTTTGTGTTTCAACGAAAAAGACTCCCTCTCCGTTGCGGATCTAAAAGCATCCACCCAGTTGCCCGAAGATATTTTTTCCAAAATCACAAAGTCCATCGTGGATTGCGGCCTTCTCGTCGTCCAGGGAGCGTCGGCGGTGGGGAATTCATTATTTTTTAATTTTTTTTTAAATTTGGCGCTAGCAGGAATTAGCTCCGCAGCTGTTTCTTAAGCCTACGTGTTCCTAAGCATAGGAGAAACATAAAAAACGCAGTTATTAATTAAGATTTAGCTTGTTTTTTAAGGTTTCGGTTAGACTTAGGAACACGTAGGGTTAGGAAATACCTGCGGAGGTAATAGCTGTTTGTTAGCCTAATCTGGAGTGTTGTGCTAAAACAAAGGGTTAACTTGGAATCCATAGAACTTAGAACCCAAAGGACTTAAAATTCGATGAAACTCGAGTTCTTAATACTGAAGACTAAAAAAAGTTTTAAATTTAAAACGCAGGAACTTCAAAATCCAAGGAACATGGAATCCAGAGAACTTGTTTATAAAAATGTTTGACTGATTGGGTTTTTTTTTGTTGTTTGTTTCTAAACAACATAAGGCGTTAAAAAATAGATTGATTTTAGGGTTAAGACCCTTGACGCCTGCTTACAATCCTGCTGTCTCGACTGCGTCGGGTATAGAATGTTTTTTTCGTGTGGCTTCAAATGTTCTGGGTTCCAAGTTTCTTGTAGAAGTCTTCTGAGTTCCAAGTTTCTTGTAGAAGTCTTCTTGTAAAAGTTTCTTCTGGGTTCCAGGTTTCCTGTAGAAGTCTTCTTGTAAAAGTTTCTTCTGGGTTCCAAGTTTCCCGGGTAGAAACTGCAGTCTTTAAACCATTAAATCTTTAGTTTATAATTTTTGTTTTATACGCCCTTTTAGCTAGCCGAAAAAGTTAACTAATTTTAATATTGTACTCTAACATGATCCTAAAGAAAGGCGGGCAGGAAATATTAGCTGGAGGTTTAGCCCCAAACAAACAAAAAAAATCAAAAACCATAAACCTTTCTTACTGGATATTTTTGCCTTTAAGAAAAAAATCCTTAATATTTTTTTGTTTTATATTTTGGCAACGATTTGTCACAGCAAAGAGATTGATTTTACAATTTATTTGTTTAGAGTTATAAATTATATAAATCTTTTTCATTTAATAGTTAACTATTTTAGGAAGACTTTGCAGACAACACAATACTAACTCTAAACAACACCTACTCCAATAAAAGGATAAGGTTCAAAATACTGACTCCGATGATACAAAAGCAAACGGAAAAAGTAGGTTTTGTTGTTTTTTAAATAAAATGTAAATCACACCAAGTATTTTTTATGTTTTCGTAGTTTTTGCTTGTTTATTTTGTTGCTTTGATATAAGACATACCTGCTCAATCCCGGTCCCCAAAAACGAAAGGTTGAAGTGATCATTCATAACTACTGGCGACTATAAGAGACTAAATGAAACTGAACTGAACTAAATGAAACTAAATGAGACTGAATAAAATAAAATTATAAAAAAACTACTCTTTTTCATGTAAATGAAAAAATAATCCCCGTGTACTGCAATGGCAGCACGCCGGACTGAGAAAACCAGGCAAAGATTTAAGGAAAGGATACCCAGCTTTAAATCCTTTTGCGGTTACTTTTCCTAAGTCTCGAGACACAGTTTTTCTTATATCGCCTCCAGTTATGAGCCGTCAATGTCGTATTTAAGTTACTCAGCTACTCATATAATATATGGTATGAATTCATCTTTTGCGTGATAATTATTGCTCAAATTATTATTGGGCAAATTTTTTGGCATTTTTTAAGAACAACCCCTTCAAGTGGTCACCAGAAAGATGGACTACTTTAAACATGGACGAACTACTAGTTTAAAACCGTTATTTTTCAAGAACAACGTATTAAATTAAAATAGTTTTTTGATAAAATTTAGAAAAACTGGTAAATTAAAATAAATATTATGATAAAACTCATAAACAACCTTAATCGTGGACTATAGACCTTAGTTTTCCTAAGCTACCTAAGCAAAACCTCAAAATTAAACAAAACATTAAGTTTAACTTGATTTTAAGGTTTTGCTTAGGTTGCTTAGGGAAACTAAGGTCTAAAGTCCACGAGAAAGGTTATTATTGTAAGTTTTATCATGATACTTTACTTGAAGAATAACGGTTTTAAACAATCCGTCTTTCCGGTGACCACTTGAATGGGTTGTTCTTGAAGAATACCGTGTTTTTTTTGACAATTTGATTCTGCTTCATTTTGTTTTTTTATTTTTATAGGAAGCAGAAGCGGTAAACACGACAGTTCAGCAAGATCGTAAATATTATTTGGAATGCACAATAGTGAGAATCATGAAAACCAGAAAAGTTCTGAGACACAATGCGCTAATTCAAGAGGTATTTATATAGTGTTTTTTTATTAAGTTTAACTAATATTATGACGAATTAAGTACTTTATAAAATTAAATTATTAATTAAATTAAACTAAACGGCTAAATTGTACGTATGTTAAAGAAACCGTTTAGTAAGTAAGGATTTATATAAAAAAAATAACGTAAAGATTTTTCGGGTTCAAAATCATGCTATGAGTCTTGTTTTTTTTTTAGGTGATTAATCAGTCGAAGGCCCGTTTTACGCCGGACGTTACTTTTATTAAGAAAATAGTGGAATCCCTAATCGAGAAGCAGTATTTGCAGCGGACGGAAAACAACGACGAATACGCTTATTTAGCTTAATATAGCCGCCCGCTGTCATTGCATGAAATAAATTACGACCATATGTGTGGGCAGTCGAAAATTACACCCTTCTAAAATTTCAAAAAAAAAACGGCAGTGTAGGTAGGAAAAAAACGTGGGGTTTTAAGTGAGTTTCATTGTTTTATTAGTCAGGAAATTTCGGGGACACTCTTTTTAGAAAATAATTGGTGGGCCTGTTCTTAAATACTCTTTTTAGTTTTTATACTGCTTCTAAGTTTCCAAAGGGCGTTTTTATCTCGCCCTCGCAAGAAAATTGAAATTTTAAATACTTTTATTAGTTTTTAAACAAAATGCTAATGTTTAAGGTAAATCAGTATGTTTTTAATTTTTTCGCTAAATAATGATTACTATGAAACTAGTATCCTACTACCCTGCCTTCTGCGTTTAAAATATTCTACCTGGGGCCTGTTTCATAAAATACTGGTAAATTTTAGAAGTTTATAAAATGGAGAAAAATACAAGTTTTTAAAATTACTGACTTGTAAATTTTTAAACAAATAAAAAGATGTTTTTATATGTGTTTTTATATAGATTTTTTAATATATAATTTAATATTAGTAATATAAATAATAATATATTTAATTTTTATATAGATTTGTTATATTTTTTATATATAGATTTTTTAATATATCTCCACAAACCAACAAAAAAAATAATTCAAATTTACAATGGTATTTTTACTTGTATTTTTTACTTGTATTTTTCACTTGTATTTTCACTTGTATTCAAGTTTTTTTACAAACTTGTAAAAAAATCAAGGTGAAATCGTAAAGTAAATTTTACCCTACTCGGAGTAGGGTAAATTTTTCTTTTGAGAACTTGTGAAAAATTACAAGTGGCTAAAGTTTAAAACTGGAATAACTTTAAACACACAACAGCTACGTACATGAAATTTTAAATAGTTTGCACATGGCATATAATCTTTTTTCATTTCAAATTTCAACGCAAATGGTTCAGAATAAAAAAAGTTATTGATAGACTTGAAATTTACGAAGACCAGTATTTTATGAAACAGGCCCCTGGTGTCAAATCTCCTAGATCCCCATCTAAGTTTCGAAGTATTATTTACGATGGGTTATTTCTCGCTAGAATCCGTGACCGTTACCCAGGTTAGAAACACCCCTCTGAACTTATAGCGTAAGAAGGGTTAACTTTTTTTCATTAGATATTGTTTATTTTCGATACAAAATGTTCAACACTTTTCGCATCCTGTATAGTTAAAACTTATGTTAAATATAATTTTAAAGGTTTTCTTACTGCAATTAGCTGCTATGGGCAATGTGAGAATAAGAGTATTATCAGTCCGTGGTGTGATAAAAGCGTCATTTTGTGTTAAAAATGTTAAATAAAATGAGTCTAAAAAGTTAAACTTCCAACTTATTATAGCCTCCTTTAATTAAGTAAAAGTCACCGCTTAAAACTCGAATACTTTTAAATCACGTCGAGACTCATTCAGTCTATTTTAAATTTAATCTTACATTTCATTTGGTATACTCTAAAGTCGTTTTCAGGTTAGTCTATTTTAGAGTTTGTTTTAGTTCAAAAATCGAACTAGAAACCGAAACTTGAAATTGATTCAAGCTTCGTTTAGAACAGGGCATAAATTATTTCATGTATTAAAAAAGTGATAACATGACTTATTTGTATTTTGGACTCATTTTGTTAAAGCATTACGTTTCATTTCAATTCAAATCTATTTTATTTTTTACTGTTATCTTTAAAATTATTATGAATGTCTTTCTGTTAAAGCGTAATCTATTTTTAAGATTTATGTTTTCATCTTTAAAAATAGATGTTTTTAAACGGCTAGAGCCTTGACGTTTTATACTGGTATAACTTTTAAGGTACCCTTTAATTAAAAACAATATTGTCGCCTATTTTTTTATCTTGAACAACTTCCAAAGCGATCATATATTGGAATGATTTCGCATAAAAACAACAATAATATTGGAAATAAACTTTGTAGGCAATTCCGGCAGCCTTTTTTTAATTATACAAAAAACATTTCTGTTGCGAGAGTTAATTTGGTTTGAAAAAATATTGACATAGTTATTATGAAATGTTTTATATCATTAACAAGGTAAAAGATCACAGTCAGTCAAAAAGTAAGTTTTTGATACCATAGCACCGGTAACCTATTTTATTTTTTAGCTAAAACGTTCTTGTTTTTTTTTGTTTACTCCACGAAAATCTGCAAAGTAACAAAAAAATTCCAAAGCGTGCAAAGTTACTTTGTGCTTTTTTAAAAAAATCCATCCAAAAATTTAAAATTTAAATAATATACTAGAAAATCCGCAGTTGAAAGTTTTGTACTATTAAAAAAACACCCAATTATTTTTTTGTTTCGCTTGGGTTACTTAATGTAACTTTTTATAGTTTATTCAGATTTTTCTACGTATAGTTTATTTACAGTTCTCGGCTTGCTTTATATCTTTGTGAAATCTACAACGAAATTTTGTGTTAATAAATTTATTGCATAGATACGATTTCTTGCAAAATGCAATGCTTGTAAATAATCCTCTGACTTCTTATGTTAAAAAAATTGTTGAAAATGTATTGTAAGTGAATTTTAACGATGTAATTTCATTACGCCACGTTTTTAAATAATTTTTTGTCTTTCTTTACCTTTGTAAAAATTGCAGAAAAGATATTTGCGTCGTAGGACTTACTCAAAATAAACTTAACGCCGTCAATTGTGCATAATTTTAAACTGTGACCGAAATTTATATTGTTATATTTATGTATAAATCTTGTAAATATAGTTTAATAAAATTTTATCAATCTAATTCAATACCCGCAAAAACATGCAGTTCATTTAAAACTTATTGAAAAAAATAGATCGACTTCGAGATAGTGTTGTGCTAGTAAGCAACTTTACAACTAGTAAGTTAACTAGTTAAAGATGAATTCTATCGGTGAAAATGACTAGGTGGTAAAGTAACCACTCGTTCTTCGAGAAAATATCACGTGGAGAGAAACAACTGACGCAACTTAATAATAATTGGTTAAATTATATCTAAAAACTTTTTTTTATTATTTTTATTCTCAAGCGTTCATTCTTTATTTCTTCCTGACCGCAAGCGGTTACCCCCTGAATTTTAGCCTGATGGATTTTAACTTTAGTTAATGGTCTAAAATTTTGAACTAAAGATAAATTCTATCAGGGTGAAACTTGATGAGTGGTAAAGTAACCACTCGTTCTTTGAGAAAATATCACGTGCAGAGAAACATATGACGCAACTGAATAATAATTGGTTACATAAGCGCTAAAAATTTTTTAAAAATTTTTCTCGCTCCGGCATTTATTGTTTATTTCTTCTGGTGGAGAGCGGTTACGCCCTTAATTTCAGCCTGGAAGACTAGCTTTAGTAAGTTAACTACTAAGTTAATGGTCCAAAAATTTTAATGTGTAAAAAATAATCTAGTAAGTTAATGGTCCAAAATTTTAAACTAAAGCCAATGTCTTTCAGGCTGAAATTAAGGGCGAACCGTTCTCCGCCAAGAAGAAAAATAAACAATAAACGCGCAAACCAAGAAAATTAAAAAAATTAAGTCTCAGTAGTAATGTAAGCAATAATTATTAAATTGCATCACGTGTTCCCTGGCGCGTGATATTTTCTCGGAGAGCGAGTGGTTACTCGACCACCCTTACAATTTCACCCTGATAGAATTCATCTTTAGTTAGTTAACTAGTAAGTTAATGGTCCAAAATTTTAAACTGGCAGTAAGTTAAATAAAGGTAAACCCAACGTGGCTGCAACAGTTGTTCTTTGGATTAGAAAATGCCCCCCCCATTAAGTAACCATTCAAATCACGAGAATCTGACGTCACTTTATCAGCCAATTAGATTCGATTTAATACGGAGTATTTGTTTGATAAAATGACGTCAGATTCTCATGATTTGAGTAGTTACTTAATGGGGGCATTTTTTATTCCAACGAACAACTGTTGCAGCCACGTTGGGTAAGTTAATTAGTCACAATTCTAAGCTAGTAAGTTAAAAAATAATTTGGCGTTAATTTGCACTAGTAAAATAATTATTTAATCAAATTTGACAAAAATAAGGAAAATGGATAAATCTTACGTAAGAAATAATTTGCGTACAATGTGGTTTAATTTGCATAAGCGTGATTCTTGCGCAGCTGATGAGTCGTTCGGTATAATCTTCAGTTCATTAAAAGTGCATTTAGTAGGTTTTGCACAATTTCCCAACCAAAAAATAGTTGGGAACGCACATTCAAATTAATCGTATTCAAATTATTTCTTATGTGAAATTCATCTATTAAAAATTGTTACTTATATCAAATCGATTGAAAATTTGTTAATTTATTATATGAAATAGCAATACACCAAGGAAATAATTGATTTTCATAAAAACTATGAATAACTATTGTATTAATTTTATTTTGAGGATATGATTAGATAAAAGAATATAGCTAATTATCCAAGTCGAGAATATGTAATATTAAAAAAAAGTGCCCAAATTAATTTTTGACAACAAATTTTGTGGCTGATACAGGTTTTGTTATTAAAAAACGTCTGTGTTTGATAGACCTTTAATAAAAACATTTAATTTTTAATTTCTAGAGGTTTTTGTTGTCATTTCTGAAAAATTTTTGATTATCATAATGATAACAAAAATCAAAAGCATGAATTTTGGTATGCAAAAAATTCGCTCAATTTCTCGCCAAATAGATTTGAATTTCGCGCAGAGTAAAGTTTGAAAAAGTTCGCAGGCTAAGATATGAAGTTTGTCATATTAATAAAATGTTATGAAAATTGGTTTTTCATGTTTTCTTATTTGGTTTGGCAACTCCTTTGAAGACAGAAAATTTAATTTAAAACAGCAAACAAAAAAACCTGATTTAAACTGATTTGATTGTACGTCAGCAGGGAACTTGGAGCCGTTGGACAGTTTTAAAAATTTGGGCCGCGAAAATAGGAATTTGGAGCGGAAAGTTAAAAAAATAGTTTGGTGTTAGGTTTAGGCTTTGGGGCAGGCGAAGCGGGGTTTCAATGATTTCACACCACTGATGTTCCCCGGAGCTCCGCCCTACTTTTGTACTAATTTTATGAATAATTTGAAAGTAATTTCAGATTTTTTTCAAAAATTTTTTGTAAACTAAATTTTTTTAAAACTTATTAAAATAATAAAAATAGTCCTAAAATTTCGAGCTTAAATAAGCCTTAAATGGCTCATTTAAGGGGCGGAGCTCTGAAGCTTCCTCCGTTTTATATGCCCATAGCTCCGGAGCATATAATATTGGAGGGTAGGAACATCACTATAGTTCACATTTTCGGCTGTAAGTTCTCTATTTCCCCAACCAAGTTCTAGTTCTAATCGCTCTATTTATTATATAAACACAAATTTTTATTAAGAACAAAATATTCAAATAAAAAAACAATAAATTTTAACTTGCAAAAATATTTCGGAAATCAATTATGCAAATGAAAGAATGTAAATTCAGTTGTTTTTTTATTTTTGAGAGCTATATTCTATTGTAAAGTATAATGATAAATAATTTCATTATTTGTATTATAAATGTTTTACAATTTTATTTTGCAATTATAAATGTTATATAATTTGAAAATTTACTGTTTTTTATTCAATTAATTGAATACCCGATTCACTACTGACGTTTTGAAAAAAAGTTAAAAATCACAAGTGTGTTTTTTTAACTAGTTGAAACAATAAAATTCATTTATTTTGCGTATTGAACTAGAAGATCTTCAGGTTGTACGGCATGGAAATTTTTACTAGTGCAATTTACTAAACCCGAAGGCTATCTGGAAGCAACAAATCTAACAAGCCATGGCTTTTTTGCATCAAATTCGTAAACAGATATTAATTTGAAAGATGACCGTATTTTATTTTTTGCTTTTTCTTACAATGATAAGTCGATTTGCAATTTGCTTTTTTAATAATGTTAATTTTATTTTTTATTTTTCTTTTACAATAATTATAACAATAATGCAATAAACAAGAATGGATAGCGAGTATTGCTTAAAAATAAACAGGATTAAAAATAATTAATATAATTTAAAGAAGATTTTGTAAATTTCGGTAATGTTTAACCATTCCAAATGATTATAAATGGACTGGTTGGCAGTTCTCCAAAATAAGAATTTGCTTACTTGTGGACCGAAATTAACGTAATTTTGCAGTTTCAAAGTATTATCAAAATTTTAAGGCCGTTTGGAATGCGCTATATTATTTTTAAAAAAGTTTTTAAGGAATTTTGCTAAAACACTTTCGTTTTATTATTTGTCGCCAACTCGTGGCATTTCGGTTTAGTTCCGACTACTAAAACTAGTCTTCCAGGCTAAAATTAAGGGCGTAACCGCTCTCCGCCAGGAAGAAATAAACAATAAACCCGCGAGTAAGAAAAATTAACAAAAAAGTTTTCAGCAGTTATGTGACCAATTATTATTTAGTTGCGTCATGTGTTTCTCTGTACGTGATCTTTTCTCAAAGAACAAGTGGTTATTTTACCAGTCTTCTATTTTCACCCTGATAGAATTTATCTTTAGTTAGTGAACTAGTAGAAAAAGTCATGGAGAACAAATTTTATTTTCACCAAAACAAAATAATAATTTATAAAACCAAACTGTAAAAAACAAATAAAATACGTTTATTGATGTTTTTTCGAGATTTTCTTGACAACTGAAGCGCAAAATAAGTCAAAATTTAAGAGTGGCCTATCTAGCTCGATTTTTTCATTCCCATGTCAACAACTAGTGAAACGAACTAATCCATGGAAAACAGATTTAGCTTTCCCGAAAAAACATAATTTATAAAACGAAACAGTTAAAAAACAGAAAATACGTCGATAATATTATCGACGTATTATCGAAGAATTTTTTGACAACTGATGCACAAAATAACCCAAAATTTAACACTAGCCTAGCTAGCTCAATATTAATTAATCCCCATGCTAACAACTAGTTAAATAAACTAGTAAAAAGCCATGGAGAAAAATTTTTTATCTGGTTTACCAAAACAAAATGTTACTTTATGAAATTATAAAACTAAACCGTCTAAAACCAGTTAAACACATGGTTTTTCATTTTTCCAGGGTTTTTCTTAACAACTGGAGGACAACATAAGCCAAATTAATAAACAATATGATTTTTTATTCCAATTCTAAAAACTTAATTAAACGAATATATTATAACTTGTAATATAGTTTTATACTATTTATAATTAGTTTTTTGTGTTATGTTTATATGTTTTTTGTTTGTTTTTATTTGATAACCGATAAACGGAATGTAATTTTCAACAAAAAAAAACAAAACTCTCAGCAAAAACTGTTTAATATTAAAGATGAAATACTTTATCATAAAGATCAATATGTATATTTTTTAGGGATAAAATTGACTAATTTTTGTATATTTTGTAAATTTATAAAATTCTGCGTTGTAATTTTTTTTTTAAATGCAGTAACCGCGCAGGTTTAATTGGTCCTCTCATCTCCCCATACAAATTTACAAAGTGATCCAGATACAATTGAAGCATAGTCAGCCGTATTAAGAGCACGGGCCATGTTTAAAAAGTGTTATATATCATAATCTAAACTAGTAAGTTAACTAAAGCTAAAGTCTTCCAGGGTAAAATTGAAGGCGTAACCGCTTTCCGCCAGGAAGAAATAAACAATAAACCCGTGAGCGAGAAAATTTAAAAAAAAGTTTTCAGTGGTTATGTAACCAATTATTATTTAGTTGCGTCATGTATTTCTCTGCACGTGATATTTTCTCAAAAAACTAGTGGTTACTTTACCACTAATCTATTTTCACCCTGATAGAATTTATCTTTAGTTAGTTAATTGCTTCAAATTATCAACTGGTAAGTTAACTAGCTCGAAAAATGTACTAGTTAACTAAAGGTAAACCCAACGTGGCTGCAACAGTTGTTCGTTGAATTAAAAAAAGCACCCCCCCTTAAGTAATCATTCAAATCACGAGAATCTGACGTCATTTTATCAGTCAACTAATTTCGATTTAATACAGAGTGTTTGTTTGATAAAGGGACGTCAGATTCTCGTGATTTGAGTGGTTACTTCATGGGGAACATTTTTTAATTTAATGAACAACTGTTGCAGCCACGTTAAGTTTACCTTTAGTAACTAGAAAGTTAACTAGCACAACTCTACTTTGAGATCGAGTTTATCCGTTTAGCACCGTTTAGCAGAATGCACATATTACTTAGGCAAATTTGATTCTATCCAGATTCTGTTTTATCGTCATAATGTTTTTTTAAAACTTTATATCTTGTTTTATTTAATAAATTCTAGCAAAAGACGAAACAAAGTTTCGAAAAAAAGCCTTATATTAAATGGAATAGTATAAAGCTACATAAGACTAAAAACTAAATGCCAGAAAAGACTGAAACAAGTCTCTTTAAAACCTGTAAATTAATAACAGATTTTGTGAAATTTTCAGAAAAACAAAACCGAATAAAAACAATACGTATAAAAGCTTTAGTTTGCGTTTTTTAATTATTAATAAAACTTAATTCACATAAATTTCTCTCAAAATGGATTAACTTTTACATGAGTTAACCAGCTGTAAATACCACAGTATTAGTTAAGTCATACGTCGTCAAAACGATACAAAAAAGTATAACTGTTGAGCTTTTTTTTGATTTTAATAAACTGCGGCTAGAGCATTTAATATTATTTTATTTATCCACTTGGCCTACTATACCGAAAACTCAACCAATGAGAATTTTTTGATTTTAAAATTTTGATCACATTTGTTATTCAAAATATACGCATCATTTCCTTGAGTGAAAATAGAGTAAAGCTTGGATTTATACAAAATAACTTGTCTTAATATTGTTGCAAAAATAAACACTTAATCACTCTTCCGCTCATTTTCGCTGTTTAACTCGTCATTTTCCCGAGATCCAACGCTGAGATTGTCGTCTTGATGATTTTCCGAACCGCTAATCGGTTCTTGATTGGTCGCTTTTTGCTTTAATGACTTCTGATTGGTCGGTTTTCGCGGTAGAAGAATCCGTTCGATTCCCAAAATCGGAGCTTCAAAGGCCATACTCACAGCATAAGCGACCGCGTATGCGATCGAAATATGGCCCAGGAAAAAGTAGACCTAAAAATTTTTGTTTAAATGCTGTGGCAATTGATCATTTCTACCTATTTTACTGGGGGCCTACGAACTTCTTTTTATATCTCACAAAAGTGGGACAGGTTCAGAACTGCGTTTGAAAGTGTTGACTCGCCTTAATTTTTTATTGGAAAACCGCGCAAAAAATACTAAACGTACCATTAATCGTATTAAACGTTCAATCAGCAGACAACCCATGCTTATGCACTTTAAACGACATCGTATGTAAATTTTTTATTATGTGAGATTTATAAATTAAGGAACACGAAAGTGTTATTCAGTTGTACTCTAAAATCTCGGGAAGAATTTGCATAAAACGGAAATAAACACGGAAGAAAAACTATGGGGCTGAAAAAATTTTTTAGGGTGAAAATGTAGAAGCATTTCATTTTTTAAAGTTAGTTTTCGGGGATTTACTGGCATTTTTATGGTATCATGTGAATTCCTCTCGTATTTTACGGTGCAATGAATCGTAGCATAAATTGTATGGTTGCGAACTACGTACTCGTAACTTTTTTTATCATAAATCAATCCTACGTGGATTTCGGCAATTTTCAAGAAAAGGCCATTAGACTCACCGCTCCGTAAGAACGGCGCTACTCGCGCATTTTGGTAAATGACAGCCAAATAGTAAGGAATGGGCCAAAAGTCTGAACTCAGCTGAACTCAGTCCGGTACAAATCCTGCGATCTGTTATTTAGAATATAACGTTTCCCAGTTCAAATTTTGTCTCCATAGTCCACCTTGTTTTTTACAGACTTCAGTATATAGTAAATAGTAAAAAAAATAATAATTAAATGCAATATGCTAAAATAGGAAACACCTACAATTGTATAGTACGAGTTAAAATACAATGGTTGTTTTATGCTCAGGTACCACAAGTAAATGATATACGGGTGAACCAAGTAAGCGCAGTATGTTAAACGACTCAGCGGAATCCAAACGCCCCATGATAAAAAGTCGTTTATCCAACCTGAAAGACATTACAATTTAATTATGGACAAACAATGTAACAATAGTGCTATGATAATTGTGCGGTGATTGGTAAAAATACTATGTAGCTATTCAAAGATATGTAGACATATTTTCCAATTTTACGCTAAAAGAAAAAGCCTAAGAATATAATCATTATTGCATCAATATAACATCAAGTTTTCTCTTTTTTGCAAAATTTTTTATTTATTTTACTTTGTAAAACTTTTCTGCAGCCAAAACTGATTTTTTTCTACTTAAAATATTATTTTACTAAATAATTTTAGTCAATTTTTTACTTAACAATTCTTTTTTGTTAAGTAAAAATTCTTATACAGTCAGTGTAGATATTCAAAAAAATGTAATCATATTTTCCCATTTTACGTTAAAAGAAAAAGCCTAATAATATAATCATTATTGCATCAATATAACATCAAGTTTTCTCTTTTTTTGCAAATTTTTTTATTTATTTTACTTTGTAAAACTTTTCTGCAGCCAAAACTGATTTTCACTTAACAATTCTTTTTAATTTTCTTAAGGTGATATGCAAATTATCGTACCTCCGTTACCAGTGGCACAAGCGAAAATTATCCAAGCCACACATACAGACCACACTGTACGATTGGTGGCGGCATAAAACGCCTTCACCGAGGTGCGCATGTAATCGCCCTTGGAATAACCGTATAATCCGAATAACACAGCTAGCATCACAGTAGTCGTCACGCACCAAGCCGCCAATATAAAAATCTAAACATAAAATAATTATTATATCATTATGACTTTCGTCTTTTTATGGAAAATTTTTTTGTGAAAAAAATTTTGACGCCAAAAATTAATCAATTAATCTCACGTTTTTAAGATGGGCTCGCAACTTTTCACTCCCATTAGTTGTTTTGGTTGGAAACTCGCACAAGTTCACTGAACGTAATAACTATTTTGTTATACCATACTAAGCGTCTAATCAGCTGCGAACAACCCATGATCAAGGAAATTTAAGGACATCTTATGCAAAATATTTTTTGTGAGATTTATGAAATTATTTGCTGCTTTTTAAAAACAAAAAAGTACATAATCATCCCAAACCGAATTCTTGATTTTTTTTCTAATGAACACTTGAAAACTGTCTGGACTGGACTCTTTGCTAAAAACGTTTAAAACGTTAAAAGAATTTCCTAAACCACAATATTACCTTGCGAGTTTTAAATCTCGTATTACATCTGTACAGAAGGTATCCGGCCACCATACCCGCCAAGTAGGCTCCCACCCGTGAATAGGGCTTGATGTAGAGATCATCAAACATATGACCCGTATTTATGAATCTATAAATTCAGATTGAAAATACTTTATGGAAGCAATTGATTTTTCGTTAAGGAAGCGAAATTTTATAGTAATAATATGACACAAAGTAAAAACTTTTGTTGAGTACATGAGCTTTCGAATTTTTCTAAAAATCATCTTCAGATAAAAAATGACATCTATGGTTTCAAATATAACATTTAGCAGAACATTAAATTTTTAGCAAAAAATAAACATGAAAAAAATCTTGAAAATTTTACATAATTTAAAACAAAATAAATTTTTATTTTATACTTTTTTCGCTTTTTCTGTAACATATAGTAATGGGAAGTTCCGGTTCCGGATGTTCCCGTCAAAATTTGAAATTCCGGTTCCGGTTTCTGTTCTGGATTTTTGGAAAATCTCAATTCCGGTTCCGGTGTTCCGGGGGTTTCGCAGTTTGATAGGCTGTTTCGGTTCCCGGTTCCAAATGTTCCGGGAAATTTTTGAAATTTCGGATCCTGTTCCGGATTTTTGGAAAATTTCAATTCCCGTTCCGCTTCCGGGGGTTCCGCAGTTCCGCCCATCACTAGTAACTTATTTATATTTCTGCCTGTGTTTTATTTAATTTTTTCTGTGAAGATGATTTTTCAAAAAAATTCGAAAGCTCATGTACTCAACAAAAGTTTTACTTTGTGTCATATTGTCCTATAAAATTTCGCTTCCTTAACGAAATGCCAATTTGCTTCCATAAACTGGTTTCAAATCTAAAATTTATAGATTCATAAATACGGGTCGTATGTTTGATGATCTCTACACGTGGCCCTATTCACCGGGTGTCAAGAAAACTATTGAGGCGGGTATGATAACAAATATACAGATGTAATACGAGATTTAAACTCGCAGAGTAATATATCATTTTTAGGAAATTCTTTTAACGTTTTAAACGTTTTTAGCAAAAACCACTTCAAGTGTCATTAGAAAAAAATCGAGAATTCAGTTTTGGGATGATTATGTACTTTTTTGTTTTTAAAAAAGCAGCAAATAGTTTTCATAAATCTCACGAAAAATTATTTTTGCATAAAATGTCCCTAAATTTCCTTGATCATGGGGTGGGGTGATTGAGCGCTTAGTATGGTATAACAAGAATAGTTATTACGTTCATGAACTATGCATTTTCCAACCAAAAACAACTAACAAAGTGAAAAGTTGAGCCCCGTAAACATGAAATTAATTAATTAATTTATAAGCTGAAAAATTTTTTTCACAAAAAAAATTTTCCATAAAAAACGAAATTCGTAATGATATAATAATTATTTATGTTTAGATTTTTCTGATATGCAGTTGCACATAGACAACTACTGTGATGCTCACTGTGTTCTCGGATTATACGGTTCTTAGAGGGCAATTACACGTGCGCGCCTAGGTGAAGGCGTTTTGTGCACCACCGATCGTACAGTGTGCGTCTCTATGTGTGGCTTCAATAATTTTCGCTGTGCCAGAAAAAAAAACAAAAAACAATAGTTTTGGTGTGGCCTTAAGAAAATTAAAAAAGAGAATTGTTAAGTGAAAATCAGTTTTGGCTGTAGTTACGAAGTGCAAAATGAATAGAAAATTTGCGAAAAAAGAGAAACTTAGATGTTATATTGATGCAAATAATGATTACTATTATTAGGCTTTTTTCTTTAACGTAAAAAATGGGAAAAAATATAGTTACATTTTTGAATATCTCTACACTGACTGTATTGAGAATTTTTTCTTAACAGAAAATTGTTAAGTCAAAAATTGACTAAAAATTATTTAATTAGAATAATATTTTAAGTTAAAAAAAAATTAACTTTGTAGTTTTAGAAGTGAGAAAAATAAATAAAAAATTTTGGAAAAAAAAAACTTGATGTTATATTGATAAATATGCAATAATGATTATATTATTTTAGGCTTTTTTCTTTTAGCATTAAAAATTGGAAAATATGTCCCTACCTCTTTTAGAATAGGCTCTGCATCGTATTTTTACCGATCGCCGTATTGGTCGTGGCGCTATTGTTACATTGTTTGTCCCGTAATTTAAATTAATGTTTCAGGTTCGATAAACGACTTTTTGTGGTGGGGCGTTTTGGTACCGCTGAGTCGTTTAGTCTCATTACTGCGCTTTGCTCACCCGTATATCATTTACTTGTGGTACCCTGGCGTGAAACAACCATTGTATTTAACTAGTACTTGCGATTGTAGGTGTTTCCTATTTCCATATTGCATTTAAGAATTTGTTATTTTTTCTATTTATATATACTGAAATTAAAAAACAAGGTGGACTACTGGAGACAACCTATTTGTAAATAACAGATCACGGGTTTGGGACTGAGTTCCACTGAGTTCAAGTTTTTTCGCCCATTCCTTCTATTTTGGCTGTCCCATTTCCGAAGCAATAC
>JASAMX010032318.1:0-11556 GCA_030248175.1 Microlaimidae sp. YZB2_3 | reverse complement strand
AGTCAAAATATTCAACGTTTTAACATATTAAATAATTTATAAGTCCGGTCTGATGCAACAAAAACCTTGAATATTTGACATCATTACGTGGAAAAAACTCATCTGAGTATTATTTTACGTTCACAGTTTTTTTCCATTTCGAAGTTAGCAAAATAAAAAATTGTAAACGCAAATTGTTTAGATGAATTTTTTCTACATAATACTGTAAAATAATTCAAATTTAAACATTTAAATGCCAAAATTAAAAAAAACTATGAAATATTGAAATAAATGTTTTAAGATGTAAAATAATTTATACGTTGCATTCAACAAAAAAACATTGAATATTTTACAACATTACGTGAAAAAAACATGATCAAAGAGTTTTACGTTTGCAGTTTTTTGTTTAAAAATTCGCGGTTAACATGTAGAATAATTTACAGTATTACGTAGAAAAATTATCATGTAAATTATTCCACAAACTGTAGATTATTCCACAGGTCGTGGTAGATTTTTTTACATTATAAAAAAATCTACACCGTGGAATAATCTACCTATAATTTGATTAACTGTTTAACACACTGTCGGACATTTTTTACGCTTATATGCATTCTTGCTATTACTAATATTGTGTTAAGGTAGATCGATACAGTTGCGAAAATTTCACCAATTTTCGCCAAGACATGTATTGGGGGTTTTTCGGAAGTCCTGAAGACGAATCCGACCACCGTTTTTCAATTTGACCCCCTGGGGGCACTACGGGGGTTGCGATCCCCCTCCTTGGGGTCATTCTGACTATATACCGGTTTTACTACAAAACCACCTCAAAGCACGTACTCGGGGTTAAATACAGTATTAAATAATAATCACTTTTTTAATTAAAAAGTTAAAAATTAAAAAAAAACACATTTTATTGAGGTTAAAAATATTGCTCAGGGGGATTCTAACCTAGAGCTCCGGGATTCCGAATTCGACGTTCTAACCACTCGGCTACTGCTCCGTCTGCTCTGTTTTAAACAAACGTTTCAAAATGTAGTTTCCCGAGGTCAAATCAAAAAAATTTAAATGACAGTTTAGTCATTTGATAAGAATTAGTTTGTTCCCAACTTTTAACACAGCGCAGTTGTACCATAAATCCAAGCCAGTTTTTAATCTTTTAACGAAATCTCTACTATCACTTCTTTTTATTTTTTAGTTCAGCAATTTTAGCAATAAAACGAAATTAAAAAACTATAATAGCAGGGATTTCGCTGAAAATTGTTGTGGGCATGTACATTTGGTGTATCTAACTTGAGTTATATCTTTATTACGTAATATTAACTCTGGTTCTGTTAAATTGGGAAAAACTGTTTTAAAATGCCTTTTTTCAACGAAGCATATCTCGGCCCGGCGTGGAATGGTCCACCATTTGTCGTGTCGCTTTGTCGCTTTCAGATAGCATTTCAGATTTGTCGCTTTCAGATAGCCTTCGGGTTTAGTATTATTACTATTACTATTTATCACTATTATAATTACTGTCAAGTGTTATGTAGAATAAAGTATTTTAATACATTCATTCATAGTAAAAAGCAATCACAGTACCAAAATGAAAATTATTTCTTACAACCAGAAATATTTTATAAGAAATCTTTATAAAATAAACGAAAAACAAATTTGTCTTCCACTTTACTTTACTTTAAAACTTTACAACATCCTCTGTCTCAACAGAGGATGAGAACAGTTAGCTTGATTTTAAGGCTTTGCTGAGCCTTAGCAAAAATTATAACATTTTTTTTAATGTTTTTAGGATTAAAATTAAATTCTAAAACAACTTTTAGTTTGCAAATGCTTTTTTGCATAAAGCAGCCATGACAGCAATGTCATGGGGAATTAACACTGTTTCATGGGGAACTTGATGATGGTGACTTTAGTCATGGGGATTTGACACAACTTTTATGGAGATTATGCACGTCACCAATTTTTCTTTTCATCATTTTAAAGTTTTTAATAACAAGTGATCTTGCAGCTAAAGACGCTTTTTTATTTTTAAAAGATCTTCGTAGTTTAACACAAAAAAAATTATGTTAAGCTTAGAATAGACAGATAATACTATAATTGTTATATTTTTTTCATTGCTAGCGAACGCTTTTTTATTATATCCGAAAAAATTGGATGAAAAAGAAATCTTGAAAGCTTTGAGCCAAAGTTGTATATAAACGCTATTTTCGTAACATCGCAGCTATTTAAAAAATGTTTAAAATTACATGGATAACCAACACCCAATTTACTGTACCATCAAATTACAAGAAACCCTCGATCAATAAATATATTTCAAATCTTTTCGTTTTCTACTAAAACAAGTTGTGGATTTTTTAAAATTTAAGGCTGGTTCACACTTATGTAAAAACGTCTTTTGGACAAAGTCCAAAGGACAAACACAGCGTACAAACTTATGTAAAAACGTCCTTTGGACTTTGTCCAAAGAACGTTTTTACATAAGTATGAACCAGCCTTTAGCATTGGTTTTTTTTTGTAAAAAAATTTTTTCGATTTTTTTTCAAAAAAATAGATTAGCAGCGATATTACAATTTGAACATTGATTTGAACATTACTTTTGATTGTTGTTGTCCACACATTTTTATCATGTGTGAAAAATCTCAGTGCTATATTGCTAAGAATACTTTCCAAAAACAAAGCTTTCAAAAGGACATTTTGGCTTCAAATTACTCGGCTTCAGTTTCCAAAAACTCATATCAAAAGTTTTTTTTTGCTTTTCTTAGTATTTAAAATAAACCAGCGCTAAACTACGGTATTTTAAATTTAACAAATTACATTAATTTTTTAAGTGTCGTCGGAGTGATTGTTGTTATAAATAAAAAAATTGTTACTACTTGCGCGTAAAAAAAACTCCGTAAATTAAACCCACGTGGCGATTTTGTAAAAAAAAACACTATCATGCATGTTTGATGATGATTGTTTTCTTGTATGTTTTGCGAAATACATAGTATATGTTTACAGCCAACCTTTGTTATGTGTAGAAATTGTCATTTTAAATTGATTTATTTTGTCATTAATGGTTGTCCGTATCGAAAGGTTACAACCCGTTAACTCTGGGCGGTAAATGATGCGTGAGTTTGAAGAACTGGGTGTGATATTGGGTACGCAGCTGTTTATCGAAATGGCGCAAATTGAAAACCTCAAAAACACGCGTATTCATTAATAACCTGCATCGCAATTTTTTTAATTGATTCTGGACAGTTTTTATGAGACAGTAACAAAAATATAAAAGCATGAACGGTGTCGTTAATGCGAATTAATCGAATTTTAACTAAAAAATATTTTGCACAATTTTTTATTTTGATTTCGAGTTGTTTCTGTAAAATTTTACTCGCAAAAACTTTTTTGAACCCTACATTATAAAATAAAAGGTTCTAAATAAAAAGTTTGACTGAAATAAAAAAATAATATTCGAGGCAATATTTTGACCTTTATTTGAAGGTTCAAATTAAAAAAAGAACACACAAAGTGTTAAAACTTAAATTATTAACATGTGTTTGAATTATAAGAAATCATCACTAAAAACTCTCGGTTTTAACCTAAAAACGTATAATGGAATATTTATTAAGTTTTGTTGTTTTATTTTAGTCTTATGGGGACGGGGGTCACCCTCCCCGTTGTCGTACTTTAATTTCGCAGAAGAATTTGATGGGATATGGTGGATTAAATGCCGATTTGTAATATTTTGTTAATGATCCTTGTAATGTTGTCTTTACACCTTGTCATGCCAGTTTTGACACCTGTCTCTCACCTGTGTAAAGGAGCCACACCAGATTTTAACAAATATCAAATTTTAAAATAACTTTACAGGCCGACCATGATCAATTTCGGGCTGTATTTAAAAATAACTTTTAAAAAGGTCCAAAAAAACTAAATGCAATTATAAGAATTATGCTAAAACTTATAATCATTGTCCCATTATTGAAAAATGTACCAAATTAATTGATAATAATGTTTGTGTTTTTTTTTAATTTCAAACAAAAACATATACATCCAGTTTTTGTGATTGTAACATATTATTTTAAAGTTAGTTTGTGTAATATCACAACTAACACAACATAAGTTATCATCCCTTGAGGTGGTCATTTTATTTCGGGGCCACGCGTGCGACTATTTAAAAATGAATGTCACAAAAAATTTCACTTTCAAGTTTAAACCAGTGTTTCAAAGTCAGGTTAAAGTTTAAACCATACCGAATCAAAATGTTTCCTGAAGTAAACCTGTAGAGGCAAATGGTTTTTTCTTCTCATAATGTTCTGTTTTTACAGAAAAAGTTTGAGTATTTTTGGAATACTTTTAAAAAATAATACGATTAAACCCTTTTTTGCGGTTTCTAAATTTTTATCGACGATTTGTCCTAGATTTAAAAAATTTTATCAATAAAATTTTAAGAATAACAACAGCTTAAAAACGCAGCACGGATTAAAATATTAAAAGCCTGTCTGTATTGTGCTGGATACTGAGACCGTTGTCTTGTGTTTGTTTTATTTTTAACGAAATTTCTAATCATCAGCAAATTTCTAATCGTAACATTACTTTAGTAGATTATTCTTCGTTTAAATAAGACTTTAACCTTGCTTAGAATATTTGTCAGAAAATTATTGGCTATCTATAATTGTGATTTGAATTAAAATAATGAAATTCTGGATAATTTTCCCGCTGATATTTATGATTATGGTAAGCAAACTGATTTAATAATTTAAGCGGGCTTAAGTATAAGTTCTAAATTCCTAAAGTCCTAAATATTCGGAGAAATATTTGGTCTTTTGTTTTAAACAACGAAAATGGAGCAAAACCTCCAAAATTATTAATAAATATTGAAGAAATCGTTTTTTAACAAAATTTTTTTAATAGTTAATGAAATAAAAAAAACTGATTAAAGTTAATGCAGTTGATCTGTTGCTATAACAACATATACGTGTTTTAACTCTACTTGCAATTGTGTTTTGGTACTTGAGGTCGGCACAGCAGTTTGAGAGCTCAAACATAAAAACGTGGATTGAAATCAATTGTTAAAGCTTCATTTTTAAGATTTAATTTTAGAGGGTTGAAGCCTAGAGGTCGCTTGAAAAAAATATATAAAAAAATGGAAAAATATCATATTAAATCAGTAAAAACATGACCACAAACAGAAAAATATGGCGAGCTGTTATTGAAAAGTGCCCTATAATGACAGTCCCAAGTCGTAATTAAAGCGTCAATATTGGAAACATGGCCAAAGCCTAATTAGATCATTCAAGTCGCCTTAGAGCGTGCTGCTCTTGCTGCATAATCAGTCAGGGGCAATAAATGTGTTCGACAAACATTGTGAAGTTAGGAATTAGAAATTTTGCATTTATTTTTACGTTTTTTAGTAATTGCAAATCCTGTGCAAGTGACTATTTTGTTACGTGTTGAGCGTTTTTGTTTGGAATATGATTATGAATTATTTGTCAGTAGAGGGCGGCGCCCTTTTGTTCCTAAAAAAGTTTTATTAACAGGTGGCAGAAAAACAATTCTTTTAAGCCAACAAATTATTGTGATCCTCATATATTTTTTAGAAAATTTTTCTTGGAAAATTGACACAAAAGGACGCTTAGTTCTCACTCTAAAAAATTCTGCCACCATTAATAAGGCTTTTTGTTTCTAGATTACTCCGGGAATAACTCAAGACATTGCAGTCCATAATTCGTACACAATTCCAAATAATGAATTGGTATTCCCTCCTGAACCTCCGGGATATCAGCCAAATAATAAAACCAACCCCAGGAAGATTTCACCTGGATATTCGTCATTCGACCCTCCAAACCTACAACCTTCGGATTTCTCCATAAATTCGAACGCTGGGGCCCAAAACTTTCCAATAGCGGACGAAGCTCTGAGACCTTTCCGCCCGGTGTTAACTGTGGTCTCGGGATCGGGCGGAGGTGATAAAGTCCAAGTTCGCTTTGAAGTACCCGTTCCACCTTTGAACTTTTCTCTCGATACAACTTCATTGAATTTCGTACCTCGGATATCTTCCGCGGTACCAACGCCACCGATTGGAAAAATATCTCCGCAGACTTCCCCAAATGGAAAACCGACATTTGTTACAGTTAAGGATCAAAATAGAAACCCACCTTTGAATTTTTCCCTGGATTTAACTTCGTTGAATTTCGTACCTCGTTTCCAGAAACCTTTTGCGGTACGAACGGCACCTTTAGAAAAAATGTCGGCACAAACTTCTCCAAATATAAAAGCGACATTCTCCACAGCTAGGGATAAGAAAAAAGATACGTTTTCTTCGAAAATTTTGAACGAAGCAAGTTCGACAAGAGCCACGCGGACTTCGCAGCCGTGGATGAATCCCACGTAAGAGATAATTTGCATACGGTCTGGTTTAAAAGTGCGTTTGCAACTGTCGAAGCACGTTAATTTTTTTGTTGGAAACCGCGGAAAAAATTCACACGTACTATAAATAAACTAAGCATCATACGTACCGCAATCAGTTGCAAGCCAATCATGATTATGCAAATTATTTCTTACGTGAGATTTCTCCAATCGATTTTAGAACTGAATCTTCAAAAGTTATAAAGAAACCGCGACTAAACCCCCCATCCTTTAACAATATAAAACCTCCTTCGACATCAATTATTCTATCCAGCTCTGAAATGACGCGGCCGTTAGCAAAAAACTGGGACTTCTCATTTGAGCCTTCTGATAATGAAAGAAAACCGCCAAATGGAGTTTTATTTCGAGCTAATTCTAATATAAGTTTCCCCAATAATCTACGAAAACCGGACTTAGAAGCTTCCATTGAACAAACTCGTAAATCAAAACAGATTACCACTTTGGAAACTTCATTTACACAGCAAAAGGTGGGGTTTGATCATAGTTTGTTGTTTAACAGGCACTGCAGCAAATTATCTAATTTTTAGAATTTATATAGTACATCACATCAAAAAACCCAGCCCACTAATTTAATATGTCGGTTATGTTTGTATAATTAGAGGTCTATCGTATCTTGGATGAATTCAAATTTTTAAAAAAACTTATCAAAGATGTTTACAAGCCGTAATCGAGAAAAACTCCAATAATTTCGAAAACAATAAGCAAATTACTCGATGACATTCAATATTGAATCAAATATTTCACAACAAAATTTTTATTACATAAATTAATACTTTCGAACACACGATATTAAAAAAAGAATAAATAACGCAATATTTTAAGAGTATTTTGATTTAGTTACAGAAATTTCCAATTTTTTATACATTTTTTAAAATTTAATCATTTTGTAGCAGAAATACCAGTTTTTAGTTTCTAATTCTACCTTATTTTTGAATATTTTTGAGAAATCGGGTTTCTAAAAAAATCTGCGTTATTAAAAACAAGTTTTTTTTAACAACAGCTCATAACTGCACATTTTTTTCATTTGAAAGCAACCTGTTTTTAGATCACCCGATCAACTTCTATTCCGATTGACAACGGTGTTCTGGGAAATCCAGAAGTGGAATGTGGTCCTCGATCTATTCTTATTAATTTTAACACGAAAAACCCTTTTGAAGGTATGTATAGTCTGTACAAACACATGTGAAAGGTGTTTTTTAAAAGCCAAATTAACGTTCGTTAGCAAAAAATTGTAATTATACCAAACTTAAGACATAATCAATAGGTAAGTATCTTAACATTTATTTTATCATGGTGATATATTTTGCATAATTAAACCATTTGAAAGATAATAATCTTTTGATTTTTTTTTAGGTCACATGTTTGTAAAAGGTTTGTCAACAGAGGCGGAGTGTGTGACTGTGGGAAACGGAAGGCAAAGAGTGGGTTCCATCGAGCTCCCGTTTGAAACATGCGGCGTTCGACGAGAGAGATCCGTACGTTTTTTTTGACACTTTTAAAAAAAAATAGTTTAAAGGAGTAAAAATGTCTATATTTTGTGATCGCCTCGCTTTTTACGCTTTACCACTTTTTTAATTTTTCCGGAAAAACTAGCATACTGTATTAAGCATTTTCTAAACATAGTGTTCGAAAATGGAACCATATAAAAAAACTTTATAACCAAGGGGTATAAAGTTAATATGACCCTTAGGGCTGGTTCACACCAAAATGAGAAATGACAACGCAATCCGCGTGCTTTTACACCATTAAATCATCGCTTGTCTCTGCGGTGGGAACTTGTTGTCATTTGCAACTTGTCACTCCGGTTTTAACTACGTAGATCTTAAAGTAGTAATTCAATAAATTAAGCGTTAAAAAAGTATATATATTAATTTTGTTTCTTAATTATTCTTGATTTTATAAATGAAGATTCACGACGATTAATTCAATGTACACAAAGGTCTCGAGAAGAATTGAAAATAATTTGTATGACATCAGAAAAATATGCAAAACCAGCTGTTTTTTTTAAAATTATTTTATGTTTATGTTATTTTCGTGTACTATGATCGTGTTTTTTTTTGTTAACCAACATCATATGCAAATTATTTTTAAATCTTCTCGAGACCTTTGTGTACATTGAATTAACCGTCGTGACTTTCCATACTAATTTTGAAAAAAAAATACCTAAAAAGAACAGGAAAACCGTGCGATTTTCCCCAGTTCTATGTCCACATCTTTTATCTGTATAAACATAAGCCTCGATTAATATTACATTTTTTGCTGCTCTATTTTTAAAACAATTTTTAAGGATAGTTTTTGTAGACAAGTCACGATAACTTCAGCTCATACTTTTTGGGAATTTTTTTTCACTCGTGAATTTTTTCGCTTATAACTTTGAAAAACACGTGTTAGTTTGTTTCACATTTATTAAGCGTTCTTTTTGTTGTTTTTAGATTAGTTTTACCCAACTTCATGAATTAATAAAAGCATAAATAACTACAATCAATAATGGATTTGATCAATTATTTGTGATACTTGTTTTCAACCTTTAAAATAACTACAAGCTAGGTGGTACAAAAATCCACCACCGCTTACTGTATATTTTTTCTTAGAGTCAACGAAATCGCCACTTTTTCAATTAGAAGGTTATATTTGTATGTGTAAGAAACAACTATAAATTTGAAAAAGTGGCGATTTCGCGCTTGTCAAAGATAGCTGTGAGTATGATTTTTTCAATTGACATTTCATCAAACTAAAAAAATGCAACAGTGCTGTGTGATTGATGAATGTATAAACAAATCATTATCATATAGAAATTTTTCTTTTAGTGAGCAGCTGGCAAAACCAAATGCAAATTTCCTATAGTCCACATAATGTCCATCTCAGACTAGTCTACATCTTTTCTGTCTAAACATACGCCCGGGGGAAAATCGCCTTTTTTTCCTGCTCTATTTTTAGAGTATCTTTCAAGGCTAGTCTACACTCTTTTGAATTAAATTAAAAAATAGCCTAATAAAATATAGTTTTAAAGCTGCGCAATGACATATGTTTATAATCATTACCATTGCCGAGATAAAATAAAAAATAATAATAAGAAGAAGATGAATTTAAATTACAAAATTAAACCACGTTGTTTAATTATAGTTAGTGCGGTGCAGTTGCGCTCCAGACAAAATTACCACGTTCTCTAAATATAGTTGGCGCGATGCCGTGCGCCAATGATTGCAATTATAATTTTTAAAGTAAAAATAATAATAATAATAATAAGATGATCAACATGAATAACAAAATTTACTCACGTTCTACTAAGTAGTGGCGCGGTGCCGTGGGTTAAATTGCAGTTGGCGTTACCCGCACCACCGATGATTACGGCGCGTGGCGTTCCCGCGCCACCGACGCTTATTATTATTTTTTAATAGATAAAACTTTGAATTAATTTTGTCATCAGTAATGCAAAAATTAAAAAAGTACTCTGTTGTTTTTGCCGTTTTCCGCGCGGTTGAAGCAGATGGCGCTGGGAACTGGCGCCATTTCTGCCACCAATTAAAACCGGTCTGCTATTTTTGTGCGGTTTTTATGAGGGGATGTTGATTGTTTGCTCTGTACAATCCTTATTGTTGCCAAAAGGCTGTTATTGTGCCGGTTGGGAGTTTCTATTTGTCTATTTTTCAATTTTTTTATTTTGATCAATAAATCGATAACAAGGACCTAAATGAAAAAAGTGCTTCCTAAGAAAGTTGCGTAATTCCTTCTTCTTTCTAATGAGCCCATGTTTATTTTTGATCAATCAGTAACGAATGAGGAATATCGTTTTTAAGAATGGAGCGTTGGAATAATAAGAAGAAGAAGGTTCTGAATTTCAAAATTTACCCACGTTCTCTAATTATGGTTGGCGCGGCGCCACGGGGCTAAATCGCCCCGTGGCGCTCCCGCGCCACCCATGATTAAATTAAAAAATAGCGTCATTATAACGTTTCAAAACCTTCTAGTGTTGCAAATAACATCCTTGCTTTATAAACCACGATTAATATGATTGTAATGTTAAAACTTTAAAGACTTTTACTTTGCCATAAAACTTGTTTGTTTTTTATCTTTTTGATTTTTAAGATTATTTTTGAGTAAATATTTTATGTTTTAATTTTTTGCATGCATATTTGTGTGTATTTTAGTTTTTCAATCAATAAATTTACATATTGTATCAGAATTAATTCGTTAGTTTAAATGCAAATACAGTTCTCATGCTTAGTCGCTATTGTAAAAAACGAAAGCATAAATACTATTTTTATAGTAATTTAATCTTATTTTTTGTTATATAGGAAATAAAATGCATAAATAATGAGTAATATCAAGAATACATGAAAATTAATTAATAAAGAAAAGAAGAATGAGAAATGAAGAACAAATTATACGGGCTATGTGTGGATCCAACCTAAATGCATACGTATGCATATTTTTATATGCATACGTATGCATTATGATATGCATACGTATGCATTTTTTCATATGCATACGTATGCATAAATTTTTTAATGTTTTATGCATACGTATGCATTTTTCCGCAAAGTATATGCATACGAATGCTTTTTTTTTAAACTTTTATGCATACGTATGCATTTTTTTTTAACTTTTATGCATACGCATGCCTAAAAATAGCAAAAAAATGCATCCGTATGCATATACTTTCCAGAAAAATGCATACGTATGCATATAACTTGAAAAATATGAATACGTATGCAAATTTTAAAGAAAAAAAAAAAAAAAACTTTTTTTTTAATTTCCAAAATATGCATACGTATGCATATTTTGCAACTTGTATGCATACGTATGCATTTTTCCGGAAAGTATATGCATACGTATGCATTTTTTTAAAACTTTTATGCGTACGTATGGATAAAAGTTAGAAATAAATGCATACGTATGCATAAAAGTTTCAAAAAAATGCTTACGTATGCAAATACTTTCCTGAAAAATGCATACGTATGCATATAACTAAAAAAAAATATGCATACGTATGCATATGAATTTATGCATACATATGCATAACATATGCATACGTATGCATATAAACATATGCATACGTATGCATTTAGGTTGGATCCACACATAGCCCGTATAATTTGTTCTTCATTTCTCATTCTTCTTTTCTTTATTAATTAATTTTCATGTATTCTTGGTAATGTTTTATTTTTGTGT
>JASAMX010032317.1:0-26564 GCA_030248175.1 Microlaimidae sp. YZB2_3 | reverse complement strand
GGGTGGAAAATTTTTTAATTTTAAGCTTTTAAAAGGCATCAGGACTCTGATCTTGATTTTTCATCAATATTACGCTTACGCCAAAGTTTTTTCTTTTGATTTTGTAGTTTTCTTATTTGTATTGGATATTGTACAATTTTTTTTGTTTGTAAATATTTTTTTTCCAGGGACATGTCTATTGATTCCTAACAACAAAATATCCTTGAATCTCTGCCAAGCATTTTCTACTGTGCCACATTCCTCAAATAATATTTTCCAGTTGATTGTAGATAAGTATAAACTTAGCATATCATAATCTGCTTTTAAAAAATCAGGTATGTAGTTTTGAATCTTATTTTTAGGACTGTCAAATAATTTAAGATTAATTTCAGATAAAATAGTGTCATGGTCTGATTGTGAAAAGCTGGGCGCAACAGTGACATTATTGAAAATTTCTCTATCGTTTGTAACAAAAGACCCAGATAATTATTTCCACGAGTTGGTTGTGAAACAAGCTGATACATACCTAGCTCAATAAGAAACTCAAACCAATTATTTTCATTTTGCGTGTTTGAAGTTATTTTATTTGAAGACCAATCTACCCCTGGCAGATTGAAATCTCCAGTAAAAACAATGGTTCCTACAAAGTTTTCTGTCAAGTTCCTGATTAGTTCAAATATTAGATTGTCTTTTTTTTGCTAGTACTAGGTTCTCTGTAAATACCAATGAATCTCAGTTTAGATGACTTTTGTACAATAATGTCAACGGCTACTAGTTCTATTGCATTGTACTTTTCCTCCATTTTAACTTCAACTACTCTAAAAATATTTTTAATTAATAGGACTACTCCACCTCCTCGTCGCTGCTGTCGATCCCTTCGATAAACATTAAATTCTCTATTTTTTAATAAGGTAAAAATAGGGTAAAAATAGGTCTAAAAAATGTCTCTAATAAGGTAAAAATAGGTCTAAAATGGCTTAAAATACATTGAAATAGGCTAAAAACTGCAAAAAATTCGCGATGATGGCGTCATCATAGGTCAAAAATGGCGTCATATTTTTAGGGTACTTTTTCATTTTTTGGCGGGGGGGCAATAAAACGGGGGGGCAAATCCTCCAATAAAACGGGGGGGGGCATTTTCAGACCGTGCACAGGTCTGTATCTTTACAGCGGGGAGAGAATAAAACCCGGGCGAAAAGTCCCGGGCAGCCGGGCGGCCGGGCAATAGCAGGGGATAAAACCCGGGTGGTTTAAAAAAATCGTATTTAAATGTACATTTGACCAGAAATTAAGTTATAAAACTTAAGTTTAGTTGTTTTACTACATTTGGGCCAAATTTTATGGATAAAACTTTTTATTTTAGCGAAATTTAAATAAAAATATTTTTATGGCATTGTGCCAATGGCATCCCAGAGTATAAAACCCGGGCGAAGGTGATCTTTAGAAAGGGTGAGACATCGCGAGGATAAAAGCCGGGCGGTCAATTTTTTTATTTTAAAACATTTATTGAACAATATAACACTGCTAAATTAATTGTTTGCGAATTCTTTGAGGCTCTAACTTGCCTTTTATATTTAAAAATAATTTTTTTTAGCAAAAATATTAGATAGTTATTTTTATGGCTATGTGCCAAAACAAGTTCAAAAAGATAAAAGCCGGCGATCCTAAAAGAAAAACCGGGCAAAGTTTAAAACCAATTTAAAGCTACTTTTTTTAAATTTTTTGAAAAAAATCTTTGTGTAAAAGCAAGTTAGAGCCTCAACGAATTCGCAAACGATTAATTCAGCTGTGTTTATTGTTCAATAAATTTTTTAGAATAAAAAAAATTGACCGCCCGGTTTTTATCCTAGCGATGTCCCACCGTTTCTAAAGATCACCTTCGCCCGGGTTTTATACTTTCAGATGCCATTGGCACAATGCCATAAAAATATTTTTATTTAATTTTCGCTGAAATAAAAAGTTTTATCCATAAAATTTGGCCCAAATGTAGTAAAACAACTAAACTTCAGTTTTATAACTTAATTTCTGATCAAGTGTACATATAAATACGATTTTTTTAAACTACCCGGGTTTTATCCCCTGCTATTGCCCGGCCGCCCGGCTGCCCGGGACTTTTCGCCCGGGTTTTATTCTCTCCCTCTTTACAGCGTGCTGTTTTTTTGCTGTACGTACGAAATAACACCAACACCGCCAGCACACACTTAGCTCACAGTAAGAACACCGATGAGTTTAATACATTTATTTTAAACGTTTTTTAAGATTTAAATAATCTGTTAATAATTAGTAGGATAACATCTAATTACATGTTTTTGTGCATTTTCCTTGTGTTAAAGTCTATAATTGGCCGAAAATTCCAAGGTTTCGGCCAGCACACACTTAGCACATAGCCAGCACACACTTTATTATTCATAAAAACTCATTATTTTGTATAGTTTTTATTAAAGATATTTTTTAATAAATCTTCTAAACATAACTAAAATAACATACGATTCTGTTTTTTTTGCTTAATTTACACTTAAAAGTTTGAAAATAGCAATATATTGGAAGTGTGTGCCAGGTGTGTGCTAAGTGTGTGCCAACTTGACGGCGCCCTGAGCCAGCCAACAATAAACAGTCACATTTGTTTACCAACCAGCAGTCAAAATTTTACCTCTTTAAACTTCATTCTCATCGGTTTGATATACTCTGATGAAGAAATTGGTTCCACCGATACTTCTGAAACGGTGGTTTTTGACAGACTTAGCATTTTAAAGTTTTGTTTTACGTATTTTATTTTTTAATTGTTACGTATATGTTATGTTTGAATTCAATTTCCGCGCACGTATTTTAAACGACAAACACTATTCCACCAACTCCGACTCTGACTCCGTCCAAAATCCACCGTAACTTACCGTAGTTTTTAACATTATGCAAATTTTTTTAATTTTGGTTTGATAACGCAATTTTTCTAGAATATATTATAGAAATTTGTGAGATTTTGACTTGTAAAACTTTGTAACACCTTTCAACAGTATTTTTAAAAACCTTTTGATGTCCTTAGCTTTTAAGCTTCTTTTAGACTTTTATCATGATTTTAGGTTTCGCTTAGGCTTAGGAAAAAAGTTTTTTTTATCTTGATATTTGGTCTTTAAAAATTTTTTAACATAAAACATGTTTTTTTTATTTTTTATAATAATTATTTAATTTAAAATTCAAAAACTGTGAATCTTAATCCTTAGCCATGCCTTAAATTTATATAAAAAATTATTAATCAAACGAATCAAAACAAAAATCTAAGTCTTTTTATTGCACTAAAATAATAATAGGAAGTTTATCAATTTCTTGAGCATAATTAATTTGAATTTCATTTTAAAATTTACTAATTTTATGGTTTTTAAGCTTAATTTAATATTTTTTATTGTGCGATTCAGTTAAAAATTTTCAATTTTAAAAAATTTAAATGTAGAAAGAGCTAAATTGATTCAAAAAGCAATTAAATTTATTTATTTTTTCGAGTTTCTGTTGATTCCGCCTGACCTGTACATCAATATATAATTTGCAGAAGTTTGAGGCGGAGTCGGAGTCGGTGGAATTTAGTGTTTGTTTTTGAGCCGGCGTCGCATGATATTTCCGCCCCCCAATTCTTCGCCGGCCGGCGATTCCTTCATAGCGCGATGCCATGATATTTCCGCCCCTCAGCGATTGTATCATAGATTTGAGCCGTGATATTTTCGCCCCCCGGCGATTTTATCATAGGCTAAGCCATGATATTTTCGCCCCCCTCATTATATTTTCGCCCCCCCTGCAATTTTCATTTTAATAATAAACTTTTTTAATTTTTATGGTGTTTTTGCGCACCAAAATGTTCTTGTTTATCAAAACATTTTTTGTATCGAATTCTTCACTAGATAATTTAGTTTTCGTGTTTATATTATGAATATTTATTTGCAAAATTTTTTTATCATTATTTTTTTATTTATTATAATAATTTAAATCGTTTGGAATGGAAACTATCAGAGATTTTAGCGCAACGTAATATGGATATTATGATTTAATTACAAGGCGCTAAAAACGTCCTGGAATAAGGGTTTAATAATAAATAAAGGTTTTTATTCGTTTGAACAGTATAACATTTTTCAAAATTTATTAAACGTAAAATTTCGTCTTTTTTTAATTCAATGTAAAATGATTTTAATTAGACTTTTCGCGACCGTTATATCGTCATTGATAATTAACTTATTTTAAAAAAGAATGAAATGTTCATTATAGCTTGCCTCAATTCCTTCTAAGGCATAAGTTTTCAATTTTATTTTATGTAACTCCAGTTTTTTTATATATTTCCCAATTAAAAACAATTAATTTCCAAATAAAAAGTTAACTGGGCAAAAAACAATCCGTATTTACAAAGTGCAGTTATTATTTGCAACTTGTTTTTAAAGGACATTTTTTTGTTTCCTCATGGATTTTAACTCTTTCTAACTTTAAAAAACACTTAAATGCGTAAGGTGAACCCGAAAATTTTGGTAAAGTGTTTTGTAAGACACTTTTAAAAACTCCGAGGAAGTTTGTCCATATAACACTGTGGACTTTTTAATTAATATTTTTGGACAATAGTTTATAGACAATTTGTTTTGGCAAAATTTGAAGGGTATTTATCATCTACATGTCGATGTCCATACAAAATTTATGAAAAAACAACACTCTAAAAACTTCTCTGTACTAGCGTTCTGTTAGGTTATTTAAAACTTGTTGATATTTTAAAATATCCATAAATTAAAACTTGCGAAATGGAATAAAAACCGATTATAACAAAACATCACGTAACAGACAAAAATACAATATAGCTCTAATTAACGGAAATGGTTTAATTGTTTTGTAAGTGTAATATGTAAATTTTCGTTATTTTCAATGCATTTGATAGAGCAAAGGCGGCGAATTCTTCATAGCTGATCAGCCATGAAGGATTCGCCCCCTGTCAATATTACAGGGGGCGAATATATAATGATGGGGGCGAAAATATCATGGCAAGCATCTATGAGGAATTCACCGGGGGGCGAAAATATAATGGCCCTCATCTATGAAGAATTCGCAAGGCCGGCGATTTTATTATGGAGGGCGAAAATATTATCCGACACCGGCAAACTCTGTTTCACTGGCAAGCACTAAAAGACACCTACTACACCGACGGACCTAAGCAACCTAAGCAAAACCTCAAAATCAAACAAAACATTAAATTTAGCTTGATTTTAAGATTTTGCTTAGGTTGCTTAGGGAAATTTTTAGTAACAAGCTTAGGTTAGCTTAGCTTAGGTCCGTCAGTGTAGTAGGTGTAGTAGGTTTGGTAGGTGTCTTTTAGTGCTTGCCGTTTCACTCGACAAAGTTGGCAAGCTGTAAATTCCACCGACACAGCCTAAAATTTACGCAAATTATATATTGATATGCAGGTTAGGCTTAGGCTTAGACTCGGGCTAAAATTTCCATAATACTAAAAATTACGGTAGATTACGGTAGATTTTAGTCGGTGTCGGTGTCGGTGGAATTTACAGTTTGCCACAAAGTTTCACGGTGTCCGGAAAAAATACATTCTGCATAATATCTTCGGAAAGAATCTCTTCTGCAATAATAACTTTTGCAAAAATACATTCCAGTAAAATATCTTCGGAAAAAATAACTTCTCGCCGTGCGTCGCAGAAGATATTATGCTGGAAGGTATTCTTTCCGCCCTTCTAACGCTGAACGTTGGATGAATAAACCGACGAGTGAGGCGCGCAGCGGAATGGAAATAAACAATTTTATAATTTAAAACATTACGTACAACCTGTATATAATAAAAATATCAACATTTTTTTAAAGAAGCATTATTTAATAATGTATCATAATACAATTTAGCTTGATTTTAGGTTTTGCTTAGGCTTAGGAAAATAAATTTAATTAAAACAAAGTTTTGAATAATTTTTAAAGCATTTAAAACTAACTAAGGATGTTTTATACTGAGTTTTCAAAACCATAAAGTTTAGCACAGCGGAATAAAAATAAACAAATCGTATTATTTAAAACATTACAACAAACCATTGATAACAAAAATTAGATTTTTTTAATAAAACATTATTAAAAAATGCATTACAATACAATTTCGCTCGATTTCAAGGTTTTGCTTAGGCTCAGGAAAAATAAATTTAATTAAAACTAAGTGTTAATTTGCTTTTAAAGCCTTTTACACTAGTATGATTTTATACTAAATTTCTAGAAACATTAAGTTTTTAATTTGTCCATAAGCAAGTAATTTTAAGTTTAGAATTAAACAAACCAGTGTACTTTTCATTTAGTAATTTAGTTTAATAAATTTACCAGTGTATTAATTTATATTTAAAGCGTAGTGTAGTAATTTAGCACAATTTAACATGAATCAAACAGTTTTTGGTTTATAAATTTGCATAGTTGGCAATGTTTTAACTTATAAGATTGCTTTATTTTAATTTCGCTGCGCGTCTCACTCGTCGGTTTATTTCTTAAAGGGCGGAAAGAATACCTTCCAGCATAATATCTTCCGTGACGCACGGCGAGAAGTTATTTTTTCCGAAGATATTTTACTGGAATGTATTTTTGCAAAAGTTATTCTTGCAGAAGAGATTCTTTCCGAAGATATTATGCAGAATGTATTTTTTCCTAGCGCCAGTTTCACTCGATTGCTTAGTCGGAGCCACTCTGCCCGACTGACTTGTTGACATATTCAGCATGGACAGTACGCGATAAATCATGGGTTTCCATTCGCAGTATTATTTACAGAACTCAGTAGCCGTACTCATAAAAGGCGATTAACCAAGGATTAACCAAAGATTAAACATGGACGTCTTTTTGTCATGGACGGGGAGAGAATTGGATTAAAAAGCTGAGAAAACCTGACTTTGAGCACTTTTTTTGGGCTTTTTGTTTCGTTTTTTGATTTGAAAATTTAAATAATGTTTTAACTAAAGTATTTTTATATAAATATTTGTCATATTTTCAGAATAAAGAAAAAAAATAAATTACATATTATTTTCAATTTTGTTATTTGGAATAAAAAAATAAAATCAATACAATACAGTAACTGAACTGAATGAATCGATTTAAAATTTTATTATTAATAAATAATGAAAATAAATAATTTCATTTGATAAATGTGGTGAAGTCTTCGCTATGATAAAACATTTTATATACAATTATTATATCATTTTTTTAATTAGTATATGTATTGAAATCAAACGAGACAATGTAATAATGTAAAAAGATTAAGCATGGTTTGCCATTTTTGAAGCGTTATTCTATGGCCCACAATAATTAAAAGTTTATAATCACTCATTGGCTGGTCATTTAACGTTTTGTGCTGGTTTCCTGCAGTAATTGTTGCACTGTTTTAATTTGAAAGTGCTTCAATTTCTGCCGATAACCTATCGTTTTTACGTCAAATTATTAAACGCTTTTATATTGGTTACTGGTAAGTATTTTATTAATTTGCTAGTATTGCCTGTATTTTACTGAAATTTGTAAATAGATTTTTGTTTTGTGTTGATTTTTATACTCGATACCATAGACAAAGATCTTCAACGTTTTAAAATGTAGTAAGGACCCTTAAATAACTTTATTTTATTGCCTTTTTAGCAATAGACAACGATCCCCAACGTTTTTAACTACCATAACTAAGGATTTAGTAGTTTATGTTTTGTAGCTAAAAATGCTAAAGAATTTAAATATTTTTTTAATATTGTAATATTGTAAATTGTTAATTTCTGTAAGCTTCGTGTATTGAGGTAATGCTTGTTTAATCTTTTTTGACAACAATAAATTATTAAAAATGAAAAAAAATATTAGTAAGTAACCCATTAATGATAATCTGATAAATGCAATGTTTTATCCTAAACATTACAATCAAAATTTGGGAAAACAATATTTGTAGGCATACATGGGCACGGGAAAGTTGGGAGGGGGGTTAACCCCCCACTCAGCAGAAGTAGGGGGGGAAGAAAAGGTTAACCCCCAATTTTAAAAAAATGAAAAAAAAAAGTCTTTAAAATGACTTCTAACTGCCTCCAAACTTAAGTTTTGAGGTCAAAATGAATGTTGTAAACAATAAAAAGCTCAGAAATGCTATAAAAAGGACTTTTTGACCTAAAATTAGCGTTTTTTTACCTATTTTTTCGTTGAAATCGAAAAACGATATGGGTAAAATGCACTCCAGAAAAAAAAACGATATGGGCATTTTGCGTTTCTCGGATTTTAACCCCCCTAATTCGGGGTTAAACCCCCCACTCCGGACCAACTTGCCCATGTATGTTTGTAGGTTACGAAAAGAATTTTGAAAAAAAGTGTTTTTTTGTGTTTTAGCTACGGGTTTAGTTTAGCTTAGGCGTGAAAACAAAACAAGAACTGAATGAGTGAGTTTCAAAAATCGATTTAAAAGATCCACCAGACAAAAACTAATTGCTAACATTTTTACAGGTCAATTTTGCCCTGAAAATTTTAATTTAGCTTGAAAAATTTATTTAACCATAGTCCAAAAGTTCATATAAAATCGGTTTTTTTCAAAATGCATTTTATGCCATGCAAAAAGATTTTCATTGAGCCTTTTTTAATCGTCTTCAAAACGTTTTGTTAATTAAATTCTCTAAAGCCTCACGCGGTTCTGTCCGAATATAATTTTACTAGATTCCACCAATTTGTATGTCAGCAACAATTTCATAATAATGTGCAAATTTTGGTTGGGCTAAATTTCAAGTGTTTGAGTTCCGCGAATACTAATTACAATGCAAACAAATAGTTTTCAATCATTTCATTTGTTTTTTGAAACTTTTGAACAGTATAATTATGTATCCAAAATAATGTTATTTGTGTCCACTTAATACCCCATGATTGATAGCCTTAAGTGTAAGCTTTTCACTTTTTCACGCCCAAAAAAATTAAAATTTCCAGGTAACAAATGATCTGAAAACATGTTTTAAAATTAGTATTTTCCTGGTGAAAATTGAGACCGATTTTTAGGCTTCGTTTGGTATTTTTTTAGCTAAACACTCACAAAGATAGTTTTAGGAATTGATCGAATTTCCGTTTAGATTTTAGCAAAATTAAAGTTTGTTTAACCTTGAATAATTCTGAAACTATACTGTTTTGGTAGAAAATAAAAACGCAAACTAAAAAGCTTTTTGTTATATGAATTGTGTTAATAATTTCTTGGATTATTTCAAAATTTTTGTAATGACAAGAGCCTCTTAAATTCAGTAGATTTTGGTTCGATAGAAATGCAAAAATAACCTAACACAGACCTGTGCACGGTCTGGAAATACTCCCTTCCAGAATATTTGTGGCTTTCCCCCTCCCCATTTTATTGTCCGCCCATTGTCCTAAAATAAAAAAGTACCCAAAAATTATGACGCCTTTTTTGACCTATTATGAGACGCTATTATCGCAAAATTCTTGCAGTTTTTAGCTTATTTAAATGCATTTTAAGACATTTTAAACAAATTTTCACTCAAATTTCTGCTTTTTTGTCTTTTTTTATTTTTTCTTTCTCCCTTGCTTGTCCCCTCCTCCTTTCAAAAAAATTGCCCCCGTTCCCCCCACTCCATTTTGGAATTGCCCACCCCAATAAAACCCTGTTTGCAGTGTTTAGGTCTGCTAACATTTTAAATTTTGATCATCTGTTAAAGTCGTTCTAAACGCGTCACTAAAATTCAATCGCGAGAAAGAGTTGAATAGTGCGGTTTGTTTTAGTATATATTGTGTTGTTTTTTTCTTATTTAACCAATCCGATCGGCTCTTTGCTATTGCTCAAATTAAATTTTTTTTTTTTTTTTTTTTTTTGTTCAAAAACTTCAATAATTTTTTCGTTATCAATCCCTAAATCTTTAAAATGTGTTTACTCTGGTCGCGTGTGCTTGTTGGTCCTTGTTCTGCTTCCTTTTTTCTTTTGCTTTTTGTTCCTTTTATTTATTCGTTATCATCCTATCTTCGATGTATTTCTTTTAATTGTATGAAACAACTTTTCTATTATTGTGTTAACAAAAATTATTTTTCACTTGCATTATGATTAATATTTGTTCTTATTTTCTGCGGTTTACACAGTCTGATGAGCGAAGATTGGTGAATTAAAAATTCCCAATTGGACGAAACCATGGGTATTGGCTGTTTCAACGCTTATATTTTTGTTTTAGGTGGTCAACATTAGGCATATCAAGAAAAAGTATGCCCAAAAAAATTTCGGCTACTGAGCCCAAATTCAGTAGACGCCCTTGAGTCATAGTGGCACTAAGAGCTATAGTGGCACTATCTATAGTGTCACCTAAAGTGCCACTAAGCAGATTTATTCAGTAGCGCTAATCGTATTGCACTATCAAAAGTGCCACTTTTATCCAGTAAGTAGCACTAAGTAAGGTTGTGTTTTGTAAAATTATCTTCGAAAATTAAAAAAAAACCTGAAAATGTCTCAAGAAACACCGGTAGCTAATGATTCTATGGCAAAAAAACGTGACGCACCATTAACAGAAGTTCAAGTATTTTTTGTTATTGAAGAGTTTATTCCAAATAAAAGACTTTTAATGAATCGTGAGATCAAGGGCGACATAGCCAAGAAAAAACGTATTGCCTGGCAAAAAATTATGGACAATTTCAATCATAAGTTTTCAGAAAACAGCAAAACACGTATGCAACTCAAAAAAAAATGGGAAAACCTTGTGTCCGAAGCAAAGAAATGGGGGAACGTCCCCACGGGAAATCTACCGGCGCCCCCGGAACCACCACTTTATGTAAAATCTGTTGCTGATATTTATGAAGACACCGATCTTTTCAAAGGTGTTGGAAGCGGTTTTGAGTCTGTTATTGTGGAAAATGACCCAGAAATTGACATAACAGAATCTTATTCGAGCACTGTTACTATTCAAGAATCAGGGAGAAAATAAACTATTTAAAATTATTCAGCTCCAAGCAATTTAGCTTTTAAAGGTTTTTTTATTAATTATTTTAATTTTACCACATTTTTGGGTCACTTAAAGGTGCGGTGCGGAGTCAAACTTTTTGTCTTCGATTTTGATAATTTTTTTGTGAAAACCTTACCCCTGCCCCCAATAGCTTTTTTTCAACAAAATATCTCTATTGTTTCGAGTTATGACCCCCCAAAATTGGCATTTTTGACAATTCTTTACGTGAAAAATTGCTTAATGGGTATAACGATTTAAGTTACAAATTATACATTGAAAGAAAGCGGCTATTTTACACTTTTATTTTATACCCTGATCATTAAAATTGGTTCAGTATTCGTCGAGATATTGCGTTAAAAATAAACGTTAAAAAAAACATTAAAAAAAATTTTAATAAAAACAAAAACATTAAAAATTAAAAAATTAAACATTAAAAAAAACGTTAAAAATGATATAAGTAAAAACGAGAGTACTTATAATGTTGCCAAATATATGCGCAAAAGCATACATAGATAGAAACCCAAATGCTTAACCGATTTCTTTTTTTAATGTCAGGAAAATTTTGAACACGAAACGATATAACAGAAAGCATCAACTATTAACTTTGTTTTAGTTTTTTTATTATAAAGTTTTTTGTTTATTTCTCAAAAATGCCCTTTCTTCTCTTTAGAAACGAAAACCCGCACATGTGTACAGTCTAAAGCGCCAATAATTCCAGGGATTCCACACATAGACATAAATCCGCTTTGAGTTCTCTGCAAATCGATATCCGACGGGATTTTTATAAAATCATTTATTCTATTAGCTATTTCGGGTATAACTTTCCATACAATCCTGCAAACGGTAGGCTGGGATAATTCAAACAAGTCCGCAATGTTCAACTGATATGTATTACTTGCTATGTACCGAAGCGTTACTAAAATTTTTGTTTCAACCTAAACAGGATGAAAATTCGAGGTTGACTGAATATTTTCACCAAAAGTGTTTGCTAAATATCGTATTGACTCGAAATCTTTGATAAAACTCTTTGTCGTTGTATTTTTCAAACAAATTCATGGGATTAACGTTAAATCTTTTTTTGTAACATTTTTATGGTGGTTTCTACGATGATCATACAAAAAATACAACGACAAGCCATTTTAAAACAATTTTAAAGTTTTTTAAAGCTTAGTGCAACCTTAAGGGCGGTACCGACCACCCTAAGCAAGTACCACTTACGAATAAGTGCCACTAAGCAAATTGAAAGTGCCACTTTAACATAGGGAGTCTACTGAATTAGGCTACGTTTGTAAGTGCCACTTTGGTTCGATTTTTAAGTGCCACTATCTGCTTAGGGCGTCTACTGAATTTGGGCTCAGGCCGCCAAAAATTTTATTTAACAAGGAAGGGCCCACGAGAGAGAAAGGGGAAAAAATAAAAAAAAACGAAGGAAAAAAAGTATAACAAAAGACAAAAAACAGGTTAGGGGCTTAAATTCTGTTAAAAACTGCAAAAATTTCGCGAAAATAAGTCAACAATGGTGCGCATGTTTTTTACTATATTGTTGTGCAGCCGGGGGGGGGGGGGGCGCACAGCTTAGCCGCTATTAAAGCGGCCGTGTGGGCGTTTCTGGAACAGTTCTTGGTGTTGGCTGCTTTCTTTATTTACTTATTACTTTGTTACCTACTTTGTTATTGGTTGATTGGTTCGCCAAAATTTTTTTAGCAGAAAGATTTGTGAATACCTGAATTCTCCCAGAAACCGGTGTTCAATCTTTAAAAAATTTATTAATTTTTGCTAAACGGTAAAGTCTAAAAATTATGCCGGCTACAATTAAAATAAAATTTATTCGTTAGCTTTGAACTAATACTAATAGTGTTCATCTTGCTTTAAATAATATTTAATTTAGTTATTTCAGCAATCAATATCAATGGTCACCATGTTACCGCTTATAATAACTTTTTTTTTTCAAATTGTTTTGTTTCTCAAAAACTTCACTTTAATTAATACAAAATCTTTTAATTTTTAAAAAAATCATATCACACAAATTTTCCATTGGCTAGATTAATAATATTTATCCACAAAATTACTTTTTGTCACAATGTATTATTTTTCTTGTTTTTTGGCGGTTTACACGGTCTGATGAGTGAAGATTGGTGAATTAAAAGAATTCCCAATTGGACGAAACCGTGGTATTGACTGTTACTACTACAACTGTATTTTAATTTTATAACACAAAGCTATAGGCCTCTCGAACTTACTGCTTATGGAGGGTGATGTGAGTAATAATAATGTTCGTTTGTAATCACAGATCTTTTTGGTCACGCTACCCCCATAGATGAAAAAAGTATGCCCAAAAAAATTTCGGCCACTGGCCGCCAAAAATTTTATTTAACAAGGAAGGGCCCAAAAAGATAAAAACTGGTTAAAGGCTTAAATTTTTTTAAAACTGCAAAAATTTCGCGAAAATAAGTCAACAATGGTGTGCATGTTTTTTACTATATTGTTGTAAACATAGGTGAGAAAGGGGGGGTAGGGTGGTGTCCACCCCCCTAGCCTCGAAATTTTGGGACCCCCCCCTAGACGAAAATCTAGGGGGGGGGGCCTCCCCCCAATTTCTGAATGTTTTATTGTGAACAGCAAAGAAAACAGTCCTAACAATTAAATAAAATTTCTAATAATATAATTTAGTTTCATAAACATTCAATGGCGTCATTAAAATAAAGATATAGCTAAACAACTTTATAGGAGTTTGTTTCTCACAAAAAGTACAAAGAAGCACATAATCCCATCCAATAGTTAAGCCTCTGAAGTGACAGCCAGGTGCGGGGCTGCCCGCGAATCAAAGCGACCCGGCAGAACCTTAAGGAATAAAAAGCGTTCCGCCGATAAAGATATTATTATGCAAACAAAAACAGATTAAGGTATTTACTATAAAAGGGTGTAAAAAGAAGAATATTGGTTAGTTGGTTACTGGTGATAATCTCCGTGGCTCTCCCGAACGATTACTAGTCATGTGTATATAGTTTTATGTTTAATAATTTGTGTCTTGAATCAGCTTTGGTAATAAAATAAAAATATAAAATATACTAGTCTCCCACATTGCAACATATAAATTGGTTGCCGTGACCTTTGAAGATTTTGAATCAACGATGAAAACTTCAAAATTTTCCGGGTAGATTTCGGGTAAGAATCAAAGCTTTTTGCGCTTAGCCTTTCCAGGCCTAGCCAAAGAAAAAGATTTAAAAGTTTATTGCGCTTAGCCTTTTTAGGCCTAGCTTTTCGTTTAATTTTTCGGTTTAAAATTATTATTAATTAAAACAACAAAAAGTTGTGTTCTTTGGGTACGAAGGTTATGGGCCCGTAGCTTTTCGAACTCAAAAATAAAAAAAATGTATTATACAGAGCTTGATTTATAGTCACATGTGTTTAAATTAGAAGTAACCGCTAACTATTTGGGTGCTGTTTTTTTTTTAATCGTGAAAAGTTTATTCGTGTGTACATTGTTTATTTTAAATCCGGTAAAAATAAAAACAAAAATCTAGTCAAATATTTTATGTTAATAATTGTCATTCGCGTGAGCTCATCACTTTCTATGCATTATTTGATTTGAGCACCGTTTTTCGCACTTATTTTTTGTTTCTCCCGTCCTAGTGTTTTATGGTTTTGTAGGACAGGTTTTCGTGCACTATACACTACTTTAGTTTATTATTTTATTTTGCAAAAAAAAAGTCCCGGGTAATTTAAAACCTGTAAAGACGTACCCAGCAGAGTAGCCAGATCTTTGACTAATTTGTCTTTGATCTTAGTAGTGGGAACTTAATAAATATATGAATGAAAATAATATAAAGAAAGAAAATTAAGTCCTGGGTTAAGATTCCCTAAAACTACTTATAAATTGAAAACGGGTGCGCATATAAAGGAAAAGAATAAAAAAAAGAGAAATTACTGGCTTGGTTGAGCCGAATTAAAGGCTAACCGTATTGCTACTCTGCGCGCAAAAACGTATGTTTTAGTTATGAATATAAAATTCATGTTTGTATTTCTACCTTTAAAACACTATATAAAGTAATGTAATATTACAGGTTCATGCTAAAACCGTACGACTTTGCGCTTTTTATTTAAAAAAAAGTTAAAGCCAGAACCAGGACAAGCCGGCTGGGTCAAAGTAAAAAAAAAAAGATAAAAGGACCCTTAGTAGTTTAAACACGTGTTAAAAAAAGAAAGATATATCTTTGTACATAATTGTATTTATATTTTTAGATCTTGAGACTTCAAGGCGTTATAATTTAAGTGTCGGGAAAAATAATTCAGCGATTATTGAATATATTAAGTAAGTGTATTTTATGACAGAAAGAAGTAACCGATTGCTGCGCCGCAACAATTTAAAAGAATACAATTATAATAAAATTTTTGAAAATATGAGTAACGGACAGCAGAATGACCAACAAGCGCTTTATAACGCTATTTCGGCCGTCCAAACTAAAATTGACGCTTCTCAACTTCCTATGTGCCCTACTTTCACAAAATCGGAAGGTCGTTTTATTGACTGGTTAAAAAAGTACGATTTGTATGGTACAATAAGAGGATGGGATGACCACCGAAAAGCCAACGAAATTGGCATGTTTTTGATAAGGTCCGAATTTGATACATATGTGCGCGCACCGCTTGCTACTCGGTCTGACTGGAAATTGCTTAAATCTTTTCTTGTAAGTAACATTGATGATCCAAACGCATCTTTGTTAGCGCGCACGCAACTAATGAGCCTTAAACAACGGTCAACCGAGACTATTCATGAGTTAAGTGATAGGCTGAGAAAGGAATTTGAGGCGGCCTATCCTGGAATAGAACCCAATCCCGATTCTATGCTTACAGTTTTTCTTTCAGCGGTAAAACCGGAGTATTATGAAAAATTGGCCGAAAATATGGATAATATAAAAACGCTAGCAGACGCAACTAATTACTTACGCCGCGTAGAAAGCGTGTCAGAAGCGTGTAAAAGCAGGTTAAATAACGAAAAACCAATAAGTTCGCTTTCGGAGCCAGCTACAAACGTGGCTTTGGCCCAGCAAATACAAAAATTACAAGAAACCGTAAACGCTCTTACTTTGCAACAAAATGCTTTACCGCCCGCCCAAATTAATACTCAGGGATTTGTAGGTTTAGCGTGTCATTTTTGCGGCCGTTACGGCCACATTCAAAGTCAATGTTGGTACGCGGATAATAACAACTTTCGCCCTCGTTATGCAAATACTAATAATCGTGCAGGTATAAGGGGAAACTTTCGCGGTAATTGGTCAGGAAACAATAATAATCGCGGTTCATACTCTCAAAGAAAGGACCAAAATTTTTCAAGAGGGGGAGCAGGACCAAATTATAATCAAAACAATGGTCATAATTCAAGAGGTAGTTACGCAAACCAAAGATCTAACTTTCAAGGTCGGGGAAATTTTCGGGCGCGCAATAAAAAGGTTTAGCCCAAAATCGGGTTTTCGCAACTACTGAAACAGAAATCTTTCCGTCTGAAGGGCAAAATAATCAAAATAATGATTATGATAACGATAATTTAACAGCGCTAGAGATAGAAAGGAAAATGGCGCAATTACAATACTTTTCTGAACCTTGTTCTGATTTTGTAGGAATGATCTCCCTACTTGAGGTGGAATGTCTTGCCCATCAGGAATTAGATTACGAATCCGAGTCGCCTTTAAAAGAGCGACCGGCGGAAACGGAGATGACAGTACCAAAAGAAGCCGTAGGGCCACAGCGCATAGAAGAGGTCATCAAAACTCCTGGCAAGAATTTCCAGGAAAATGATCGTCCTTCAGTCGGGAGGATTGTTTTGAATTTATCAGATGACTTCGAAGCGGAAACAGTATCAGATTTTCCATCTAACACAAAGGAGACGGAGGATCTGGTGGAGATGAATTTGCGATTGTCCGCGGAGAATGCTGCATTGCGCCAAATCCTGAATTTACAACCGGCGAATGTGCATCTAAAATCGAAACCCCGCTCGGAAGTGAACGTTAATAGGAATCGGGAGCGTCGCGATCGCTACAGGCGCAGTAAGCAACGGCTTTATCAGCAGTTGTCTACAGCCAGAAAAGTCCTGGGGAGCCAAAATCAAGGACGGGGCCAACAATTACGATTGGGATTCGCCGCCATCGGTATGGTCTTAACGCTGATCACTCTGATCCTTCCGGTCGCAACAGGTATGCCTATGATTTGCCAAAGTCATGAAGGAAAAATAGTTTATAAATTACCTAAGGCTTTAGAATGTTCCGCCATAATTAAACCCATATCTGAAAATAGTGTTTTAAAACCGGCCCGCCTACAATTATATAAGCATAATTTGGTTCAATATAAGAGCGTGGCTTGGGTTTGTAAAAAAACAATTCAAACCGTAAAAGTTTTTACCTACTTTTTTGCCGATGAGCACTTAAAAAAAGAAAATACAGAAGAAATAACTGTAAGTAAAGAAGAGTGTAAAAGAATGATAGAATGGAAAACTTGTTCAGACGGCAAATTAGCGCAGGAGGGTTCATTATGGCAAACTAAAAATGATTTAAATTGGGATTACCCAGGCGGCGGCAAAGATTGCTGCAAATGGAAAACATTCACTGCTAAAAATTGTTTTTTATATCCTGCAAAAGTTTATAAGCGTCATGGTGCTTCTGCTATGGAAAGCACGGCCGGGGTAACAAGTCACTGCCAATACAAATCTGGTAGTTGCGTGCTAGATTCAGGCGCCTTTTTGAATTGGGAACCGGATATGCGCGAAAAATGTTCCATGTTACCCTGGAAGGTTTTAAAAGGTGATCGCTTTGAGTCAAATTGGTTAGCTAAAGACGGAAATTTAGCCTTATCATTTCCTAAACCAAAAATAACTAACGATTGTAAATCGCGAAAAGTTTTCTTATCTGATCAGGGTATTCCTTTTAGAGTATTGTCAGAGAGTGTGTCAAGTATATTTAGGACAAAACGTTTTGCTTTAAAGCGTGTTAAGCGACAAAATTTTGATTTTATGGAATCAGGTCCGGCTTCGACGGCCCTTTTAGCTGCATCTTTACAAGCGCTTTCCTTTACTACTAAAAAGAATATTCAATTTGCGTTTGCACAGGCTCTGCTAGCTTCTTGTCGTAACATGAGAATAACGGTAGAAATACTAAAAGCCTCAATGATGGCGGAGCCTACCTTAGCAATGCGCGCAATTCTTAAACAAAAATTAATTCATGCCCGCGCAGGAGGTTCGGCTATAGAAATATGGCCTTGTGACGAGCTAAAAAAATCAGATTTTACGATTCTTCCAATGAACGAGTCTTGCTCTAATGAAATACCCTTGGAGTTTACTGTGGCCGGTGCAACTCATAAAGGTTTTTTGGACCCGCGCACAAACATAGTGCATCGCACGGCCTTTCCGAATGATTGCTCGTTAACGGACGAAACTCCTTTGCAAATAGGAAACGAAACGTTCTTATACCAGCGCCGCTTAGGATCATTAAAACCAGCAGATAATTTAATTGAGTTAAATTTGTTAAAATGGGACATTCACGAAATGGTTCCTATGAATGCAACTATATTTCATCAAATTGTAATGTATAACTGGACAACCATGCAAGGCAAAGTTACTTTAAATGATTTATTAGGAACATTGTCAGTGCAGCGTCAAATTTGGCGCAATTTAGGCGTAAGAGCTCAACAACACCCATCTCAGGCAGCTAAAAACGCAGTATCTGCTATTATGAATAAGGGCTTATTTGGTTTTTTGACTGGCCTTCCCACAAATCCTAAAGAAATTTGGGTTTTTCTTTGTTGTGTTTGGGTAACTGTATATGTTGTTTGCTGGTTCATAGGATTTAAACGAGTAGAAACTGTAGCAAACAATGTCAAAAATGTTCCTATTTCTTTAGTATTTCAACTTTTTAACTACACCTTAAATCGGGCATCAACTTCTAATGCACCGTCTAAGTCTTTTAACGTTAAACCACCCGAAATACCATTGAGTGAAGTTCGTGTTTTAAAGCAACTAACAGATTCACAAGTGGCCGACCGACCGCCGTGTCAGCCAGAAACAAATTTAGCTATTAAAAACCAAAATTCACAAAATATTCAAACACAACCAAACTCACAAAAAATTTGGCAATGGGATGGTGTTTCTAGCAGTTGCTCAAACCAGGTTTTGGGAGTTTTTAACGAGGAAAATTTGAAAAATGTAACGACTTCAAGTGTTTTTAATGTAAAAACCGTTAATTTTTTGCCGATTTTTGTCCAAGAACATTTAATTGACGGATTTGTAGATACAGGTGCTTCAATTAGCTTACTCTCTCTTGATTTTGCTTTAAAACTTAAATCGGTTAATTGGACCAAACCTTCCGTAGCTGCTAGTTCAATGACTTACCACAATCTACCTCTTTGTTTTTCCGGATTAGTAGTAATAAAAACTGCCAATGATACCTTGTCTCACACTTTTCATGTATTGAAAGATGCACCTTATCATTGTTTGTTAGGAATCGATTTTTTACATCGATTTGAGTTCGCTAAATTTAATTTTGCTACAAATAAAATTGAATTAGGTAAAAAGAAAAATGCGCCTCATACCATAAGCAAAGACGTTTTTTCTGTTTATCTATTACAAACGACCGTAATTCCGGCACGCAGCGAACAAATAATTAACGCGGGCATGCTTGGAAATGTACCAAAAAACTTAGATTTTTTAATCGAAAATACAAAAGATTCACTTATTAAAAAAGGTCTTTTTCTGGGTAAATGTTATGTCACTCCGGATCAAAAAGAAAAAAGTGTTCCGGTACCAATTCTTAACCCTCATAACTATCCTGTGACTTTATATAAAGGCACGAATTTAGCTGAAGCTTGCCCAGCTTTTGAACCAGAGTTAATCGCTATTTTAAATCGAAATTCGAGTTTAAATCAAGGGTTAACTTGCGAAATCAATAGTTCAGTTTCTTTTAACAATTTAGACCTTTCAAAGGCAGACTTAAATGAGGAACAAAAACAAGAACTTATTAAATTGTTATGTGAGTATCAAGAACTATTTGCCACAAAAGATTCGAAACTTGGAAACTGTGATGTTGTGACACATTCTATAGATACAGGTGACCATCCACCTATTAAACAGCGTGCTTATCGGTGTGCTCAATCTGAAAAAGCGGTTGTTGAAGACCTAGTTAAGAAAATGCTTAAAGAAAGAGTTATCCAACCGTCTAGTAGCCCATGGAGTTCACCGTTTCTACTTGTGTCAAAACAAGACGGGTCTCGCAGGTTTTGCGTGGATTTTAGAAAAATTAATGCTATTACAAGGAAAGACAGCTTTCCGTTACCTCGTATTGACGAAATTCTAGATAGTTTAGGTAAATCTACTTATTTCTCAAGCCTAGACTTGTCGCAAGGTTACTGGCAAATTCCAGTAAGTGAAGCTGATAAACAAAAAACGGCCTTTTCATGTCATTTAGGCCTTTTTGAGTTTAACGTAATGCCGTTTGGGTTAACTTCTGCTCCAGCTACTTTTCAACGCGCTATGCAATTTATTTTGTCGGGACTTCAAGGTTATTGCGCTTTAGTTTATATCGACGATATAATTGTGTTTAGTCCTAATTTCAAAACACATTTAAAAGATTTGAAAACTGTTTTTGAACGCCTAAAAACCTACAAATTAAAACTTAAATTAAAAAAGTGTGATTTCGCCAAACCCGAGGTACATTTTTTGGGACACATTGTCTCTAAAGAGGGTGTTAAGGTCGATCCTGCGAAAGTTCGAGTTGTGAAAGAATGGCCTCAACCTAAAAATCAAACGGAATTGAGAGCTTTCTTAGGGTTAGTAAATTATTATCGGCGATTTGTTAAGGGATTTTCTCAAATTAGTCATTCTTTACGTAAACTTTTAACAAAGGAAACCCGTTTTTACTGGGCACCAGAGTGCGAAAAAGCGTTTTCTAAATTAAAAGAACTTTTATGTAATGCGCCCATCCTGGCCTATCCTCAATTTGACAAACCATTTCGAATAATGACAGACGCATCAAATACAGGTATTGGTGCAATTTTAAGTCAAATTGATGAGAATGGCAAGGACAGGCCAATTGCTTATGAGGGTAGAGCACTAACTAAACCTGAAAGAAAGTATCACACGACAGAAAAAGAAGCTTTAGCAATAATCTCAGCCGTTAAGCGGTTTCGACCATACATTTTGGGAAACCATTTTGAGCTTCTAACCGACCACCGCCCTTTAACGTGGTTACTTACATTAAAAGACCCGAATAGTCGTTTACAACGTTGGGCTTTGCAACTTCAAGAGTTTGATTTAGAAATAGGATATAAACCAGGAAAACAAATAAGTCACGTGGACGGTATTTCAAGGCGCTTTTCTGATCTTGCAATAACAGATACAAAAAACGAGACTGAAACAAAAAAAGTTTTAACAGTGCAAACCGACCCGAGTTTTCCTACTAATATAAAGGCTTGCCAAGGTAAAGATAATTGGATAGTAAGCATGATTTCTTATTTAAACGATGGCAAGCTTCCTAAGGACACAACAAAAAAAGATTTGGTAATAAGTAAAGCTCACTCTTATATTGTAAGGGACGGCGTGCTTTTTCATGTCCCACCACTTACCACCAAATTAAGCCACACATTTCCTGAGCAAATTGTGGTTCCTAAGGTACTTCAAACCGAAATTTGCGAAATTTTTCATAATGATCTGTTGGGTGGTCACACGGGTTTTGATAAAACGGTGGAAAAGATCCGTGCTAGATTTTATTGGGAAGGGCTAAATGAAAGCGTAAAAGCTTATGTTGCTTCTTGTGGGGTTTGCGCATTGAGAAAGGCACCTCCGGAAGGTAAACCTATAGTTCCCTTACAGCCAATTCCTACCGGTGGGCCTTTTGAACGAATTGCAATAGACTGTGTAGGGCCTATCCACATGTCTAAAAATGGAAATAAATACATAATAGTTATGTCAGATTTTCTCACAAGATGGCCGGAAGCAGTGGCAGTACCCAATATTCAAGCCACCACCGTGGCAAAAGTATTTTTAGAAAACATAATATTACGCCATGGATGCCCATTGGAGCTTTTAAGCGACCGTGGTACAAATTTTTTGAGCGAATTAATTGCGGAAATCTGTCGTTTATGTGAAATACGCAAAACAAACACTACTAGTTTCCATCCCGCGTGCAACGGTTTGCTTGAAAAACTAAATCGGACATTAATTGATATTATGTCGGCTTATGTTGATCGTAAACAAGACGACTGGGACGAATTTTTGCCTTATGCCCTCTTTGTACACAGAACCAGTAAACACGCGACTACAAAAAATTCTCCATTTTATTCTGTGTACGGAAGGGATTGTAGATTTCCAATTGACGTGGCTTTCCAGCACGTGCGAAAGCTACACTACGATTATGAACATGACTACGGCAAATTAGTGAGTCACTGGCTAACGGTAGCGCACGAGCTCGCTAAAAACGCTATTGGTGAAGCTCAAGTAAGATATAAAAACGCGCACGACAAAAAAGTTAGAGGTCCTTTATTTGCTGTCGGAGATTTAGTTTACATGGATGTAAAAGCATTTCCAGTAGGCTTAACGCAAAAACTTCTTCCAAAATGGAGCGGACCCTATACAGTTTTAGAAATAAAAATGCCTACGGCAAAAATTCAGAACTTATTAAATCCAAAGGCAGAACCTTTTCGAGTACATATTAGCCGTCTTAAATTGAAAACAAGTTCAGCTTTAAATTCGTGGCAATTCCAAAAAAGAGAGGAAATTTCCAAACCCATAACTAGAAACGAAACACATAAAGATCAAGAAAGTGTAAACACGAAACAATTTATGACTGGCGAAGACAAACCAAACTCTACGTATAATTTAAGGAATAGAAAAGATTTAAAGATGCCTGTCAAATATTATTTTTAAAAATATTGCGTGTAACTGTGTACATATCTAATTATAGCTAACTTTATATATTTCAGTATCTATTTTCTAGTAAAAATCAAATCTTTTATTATTAGTTTTGGCGATAAAAAAAAATTTTATGGATAGCTAGCATTGACTTGGCTTACCATTTTACCAAAATATATATTTTTTGTCATTAATATCCTAAACTTAGCTTAGCAACACAGAATTTTGGTTAAAATTATTGATCAGCCTCATTAGAGCAGATTAAAAACAAAAAAAAATTAACAAATAAATAAAATTTGTGTAACTTAATTAAACTTGATTTATAGGTTTTTAATTAAAAGAATAAATAGAAGAAGTAGGGGCAGCTCAACCCCCATCAAACACTGAGCCTAGTTAAGGTTTGGGCTGACCGTGAAAAAAAATATCATACATTAGCCCCAAAGAATAAAAACAAGATCACGAGCTTTATCATAATCTTCTCAAAATCTTTTAGCATACTCTTAAAATCAGTTTCTTGTAATTTAAAATATCAAAAATATTTCTTATTAACTAAAATCAGGAGCTCGCCTTGTTTTCATTTTTTGTTGAGATTTATTTTGTCCTATAGTTTTTTTTTATCAATTTGTATTTTTAAGCAGTTTTGTAAAGTATATTGTCCGGGACGGCCAATCTTAAAAAGGGGAGGAGTGTGAACAGCAAAGAAAACAGTCCTAACAATTAAATAAAATTTCTAATAATATAATTTAGTTTCATAAACATTCAATGGCGTCATTAAAATAAAGACATAGCTAAACAACTTTATAGGAGTTTGTTTCTCACAAAAAGTACAAAGAAGCACATAATCCCATCCAATAGTTAAGCCTCTGAAGTGACAGCCAGGTGCGGGGCTGCCCGCGAATCAAAGCGACCCGGCAGAACCTTAAGGAATAAAAAGCGTTCCGCCGATAAAAAGAGATTATTATGCAAACAAAAACAGATTAAGGTATTTACTATAAAAGGGTGTAAAAAGAAGAATATTGGTTAGTTGGTTACTGGTGATAATCTCCGTGGCTCTCCCGAACGATTACTAGTCATGTGTATATAGTTTTATGTTTAATAATTTGTGTCTTGAATCAGCTTTGGTAATAAAATAAAAATATAAAATATACTAGTCTCCCACATTGCAACAAGATATAATGTTAAAGAATTTGTTGACATTTCTTAATGAATACCAAGAAGTGAAAGAGTTCCGAGAATGCATGTCCAAGCATCAGACTGAATTGCTGAAGAAAAAATGAAACAATTACGATTTTTTTCCGTGATTTCATTACAACGAGACAAAATCTACAGTCCATTATCAACGTAGTTTATTTTTGCCCTGCTTCGACTGCGTTGAAAATTTTCAGTGTCTGAAATTGAAATAAAATACTATGAATACCAGAGCTGCTAATGCGAAGACAAGGTCGAAATGTAGGACATGACGATGAAAGATACATTTTATGAAACCAAGACTCATTGAAAATTACAATGAAATCTAACAAAAAACCGAAAAAAATTTTGCAGCTACTGACTGATGCAGTTTTTTTTTCCAAAAATTCAAGAAAAAATTAACCAAAACTGATTTCTTTAAATTTTAACATCGAAATATCTAACATAAAATAGAGGTACAAAATATTCAAAATATAAAATAACGTAAAAATTTAAGTTTTCTGTTTTGAATTGGTGTCTAAATATTGCCAAGGACTTTTCAGTAAGTATCAAATATTCAAAATATAAAATAACATAAAAATTTAAGTTTTCTGTTTTGAATAGGTGTCTAAATATTGCCAAGGACTTTTCAGTAAGTATCAGATGTTGCGTTTCTATAAAAAATATGGTGTAGTATCTACAATTGTTCTATTATCACCGCGTAAAGATTAATAATAAATGGTTTTAAATTATTATATGTTGATATTATTATGTTTGAATTTAATTTTGTAACAATTAAAGCTCTTCTGGGGCCTATTTCATAAAGACGTTTGTAAATTTTCATTTTAAAAATCTCCGCCTATTTTTTGTAAATTACATGATAGAGGATATGGGACACGGCGAATATTGATCGGTCAACGCAGATAAAATGACGCGGCTGCGACCAATCAGCGCAAAGCAGTGCGCGGAGATGTGCCCCCTCGATAACAAGTCGAAAAACCTTTATCCTGTATTTTACAAAAAATAGGCGGAGATTTGTAAAATGAGAATTTACAAAGGTTTTTATGAAACACACCCCTGGGATTTTTTTATTTTAGCAGCCTTTTTATTATTTTTTTCATTTTTAGTTTCTCGGCTTTTCTTATGACACTGACACACCCACTTTTTTTATTGAAATAAGGAATTGTAAGCCAGTGTCCGTCACCAGTAAGAACAAGCCTGTGGCGTAAACTTAAACCACCCTCCCCCCTCCCACTAAAAATCTGGCTATGCTACTGTGGTAAGCGTTTATGCTGTTGCGTACAAATTTAATTTAGAAAATTACAAAATGTGGAGTGTCATGTAACGCACATTTTCATAAGTGGTCGTTTTTTTTTCTTTTACTTTAGCACCATGAACACTTTAAAAAACTGCCATGCTAGCTTCATTTTCTGACTTCTTGAATTCGGGTTCTTATTCCAGGAGCGAATCGGTCCAAACTTGGGCAGCCTCCCGAATACTGGTGGAGGGTACTTCCCCCTTTTTTCAATTTGTTGGGGGCGATTGCCGAAAATTTACCAGTGTGGTGTACTCCCCAAATACTTCACTTTTAGCATTTTTAGTGCTGGTTTCATAGATGAACAAGGGGGAGTTAGGGTGGGGTCCACCCCCCCTAGCCTCGAAATTTTGGGACCATAAAACGGGGGGGGGTAGGTAGGTAGGTAGTAGGTAAACAGTAAACTAGTAGGTAGTAGGTAAACAGTAGGTAATAAGTAGGTCATAACCTATACTTCCGTCACACATAATTTTTTGCGCAAGTAGTGCCCAGTGAGCTAACAAACTGAAAGGATTAAAGCTGTACGGTAGCAATATGCAGATTTTTCTTACGGATACAGTGTATTACGTAGGATATTTTATTTTGCAAAAATTTGCATATTTCTACCGCAAAGCTTTAGTTATTTCAATTTGCTCGCTCACTGGGAATTATTCGTGCACAAAAATTATGTATGACAGAGAAGTAAAACCTAGGTCATGCGTAGAGTTTACCACATTAAGGTTTACGTACGACATTTGTCATAAGAAAGTTTCACGGTTGTAACAGGAGAAAAGGCCGTCACGGGAACGGTTTAAGCTGTTATACTTCCCTAACAGAACGAAATATTTGTTTAACAGAGAATTTTTCAAAATAGAGCCGATTTAAACGATCTTAAGCCATGTAGTTTCGTTTATGTGAAGTCTAATCAAAGAAAGGCATGAAATCAATATAGCCACCTGAGAAATTATTATCTAAATCAAAAATCTTTGCCCAACGATAAAAGTTTCGCGGTACACTTTTAACAAATTATATAATAGGCGTTTTTTCCTGCACTTCTCCGTGGACTGATGCGGATTATCATTCTGTAATCTGTATCCGGCATGAACCCTTTGGCGGTTGGTAGTAATAATGCAGTTTGGGGCTAGCAACAATAAAACATTTTTATTTTATTTGAAAATTCAACCCGGTCGCTGTACTCCGAAACCTACCCGCATACGAGGCAAGTTTTATAACCGGGTGAAGGGTGTTCTCCAATTGGCCAGTCGTACCAAGAATGCATAAGAGTAGAGAATGTCCGACTGTGTGTTAA
>JASAMX010032316.1:0-22765 GCA_030248175.1 Microlaimidae sp. YZB2_3 | reverse complement strand
AGTAGATTAAGATTAAAAGTAGTTTTAATTAAAGAGTACTACCATTCGGGAGGGCATGCTAGAAAGTTGGTTTGCGAACAGTCCTTATTTAATTGCAATAAACTAAACGGGGCAAAAAACTAAAAATAGTTTTGACGTCCACATTAAGATTAAGGTTTTGTATTAAAAGAGTAGTCCATTTAGGGCGTGATAAAAATTTGATTTGTGACAGTGTTCCTTTAATTACAGTAAACTAAACGGGTTAAAAAACTAAAAGAGTAGTCTATTTAGGGCGTTATAGAAATTTGATTTGTGACAGTGTTCCTTTAATTACTGTAAACTAAATGGGTTAAAAAACTGAAAGTATTTTAAATATATGAAAAAATTCTAAAATTCTTAAATCAATGCAAAATGAATCAAATAAGCTTAGAAAATTGTAGTAAAAAGGTCTTTGTATAAAACAAAAAATTGCGGCCAAATGACTTGCGCGGATTTTTTGCCGCGGGTCTTAAAGACTGAAATGAAGCTTGCAGCGTTTTTTCCGGGACTGAAACGAAGCAACGTAGCAGGAACTAGTTTATGAAAGCATTTTCCGCCAGGACTAAAACAAAGCGGGACTAAAACAAAGCAGGACTAAAACGAAGCGGGACTGAAACGAAGCTCGCAGTGATTTTTTCTGGGACTAAAACGAACCGGGACTAAAACGAAGCGGACCCCTATTCCAGAGTTCGGCCGACTCTTCCAGCTGTTGTGCTACAGGCAGCAAATTGGAGAGATTTATTAATAATAATAAAATTGGAAAGAAAATTTGTAAGGTGCACAGTGATTAAGTTAAGTGTAACAACCAGTCCCCCTTGGAAATTTATTTTCCTGAAAAAAAGCAGGTTTTATAATTTTGTGCATTCACTTTAAAAGTGTTTTAGAAGATTCCTTTATTGATATAATTAGTGCTAAGTTTTACGGGGAAAAATTAGTAAACAAAGTTAAAAAGAAGAGGATAAAAAGAGGAAAAGTGGAAATAATAACCAAGCGTATAATATTGTTTGGTTAACTTAAAAATTTTGATTTCGAGAAAAAAAACAAGTGAGTTCATATTTGGTTTAAAAAACAAAGTAAACCAAAACTAAAAAAAAAATTAAAAAAAAAATTATTGTGAATGAGTCAAGAAAGAGCTTTATTATTTGATCAATTACCACAGATATTCAACTTTATTTGTCTGAAACTGATTTTTATCTAAATATCTAAAAATATGGCTTCTATTGATCAAATTAAAAAGGTTACTGAGGATCATGAGCAAGAGTTATCAGATGAGCGTAAAGATGTACAGCAGTTTAACCGCGCGACCAGATAATGACCTGCAGCAAAATATTACTAAAATTAAATTAAACTCGAAACGTAATTGAACCTCAAAAATAAAGCGATGTTTTCGTTATTTACCCGGAATTTAGTGGAAAATTAGGAGAAAGCTTTAGAAAATTTTTTAAAAGATTTATGCAATATGCTAAAGCGTGTCAATGGTCTGATTACAAATTAGACATTTTACCTACCTTATTAGTTGGACATGCGCAACAAGTTTACGAAGTTTAACGGCAAACCAAAAAGATACTTTTTGACATACACAAGATGCTTCTAAATCACTGAATTTCCAAATCCCGAGCGCAAAGAATTAAAGCGAAACAGTTTTCAAAGCTGTAAGCAAAAGTCGCATGAATTCTTGTAGAAGATTTTGCGGATAGGTTGGGGAAAGACTTATTAGATGAAACTTATCCTTCTTTACAACCGCAGTGCGTGATCCTATATTATTTGATGCGTTTTCAACTAATATATGTCAGAGTCTTAAAAATACCTTTGTCTATTTCAAATCCGACAACTTTTCGCCATGCCATTTTCCTATGAACGCAGGATAGTGTTGAAAGTCGTTTAAAACAGCATCTATGGCTAATTTTAGCATTAAAACCACGTTTGAAAACTACAATTTTGGATCAATTACAACGTCAAAAAAACATTGTTTTAAAAATTAATTGCAACAGCCTCACATGGTAGAAAAAAATGAAATTTTAAATTGTTATAATACAAATGTTGAAGCTGAAATTTGTAAACTTAAGCATAAAATTCGACAATGAAATTTGTCACTGCAATTTAATAGTGAAATTTGAATCCAAATTCTCAAAATTTGCGAAATCAGTTTTATAACCAAAATAATAGGCCTTATAGTTACCAAGTTACAAAATAGTGAAAATTCAAATAAACATGCTCTAAACCCAAAATGCTATCATTGTTTAAATAGGTCACGTTCGTTCATTTTGCCAATAAATTAATGACTACAAAAATCTCAACCAAAAATATAACTCAAAATTTCTAAATCCGCAAAATCAAACAATTAATAAGTCAGTAATAATAATAAATTTCAAAAAAGATATCAAAATAAAAATTGTGACTATTCATTACATAAACCAAATAATTAACAGTAAAATTGGTAATTTTTATTTGAAAAAAATGACCAAAATTACAAATTCTGCTTAATTTTTCGCCTGCCCCGGCCCCGGCCGGGGCAAAATTTTCTACCTCGGCCCCGGCCCCGGCAAATCGAATTTCTCTACCCCGGCCCCGGCCCCGGCATCAGCGAAAATTCTGCCCCGGTCGATCACTACCCGGTAGGATATGGAAACAGTTATTGCAATGGATGCCTTTTAGGCATTTTTCGTCCAAATCCACGTATTTTATAAAGTTTTTACACTTTCCGCATTTTTGACAGTTAACCTCAGTCGTCATTATCATAAGCATCGGCTCTGAAATAGGAGTTTTTTGTTCATTTATTAAATTTAGTTGATCAGTTAAAATTTCTATTTGCTCTGTTAATTGATTAACTTGTTCAACATATTTTTCATCAACATTTTGAACAGTTTTAATTGTTTGTGTTAAAGTGTTAATAGGTGCCCAATTTTTATTTTGATATCTTTTTTGAAATTTATTATTATTACTCGACTTATTAATTGTTTGATTTTGCGGATTTAGAAATTTTGAGTTATATTTTGGTTGAGATTTTTGTAATTGATTTAATTCTGGGCAAAATGAACGAACATGACCTATTTTTAAACAATGATAGCATTTGGGTTTGAGGCGTGTTTCTCAATTTTCACTATTTTTTGTAACTTGGTAACTATAAGGCCTGTTATTTTGGTTATAAAACTGATTTCGCAAATTTTGAGAATTTGGATTACGAATTTCACTATTAAATTGCAGTGACAAATTTTGCAATTCTCGAATTTGTGCTTTAAGTTTACGAATTTCAGCTTCAACATTTGTATTATAACAATTTAAAATTTCATTTTTTCTAGTGTGAGGCTGTTGCAATAATTTTTGAATATTTTTTGACGTTGTAAAGTAATCCAAATTATTAGTTTCAAACATTGGTTTTAATGCTAAAATTGTGGCCATAGATGCTGTTTCTAAACTATTTTCAACACTATCTGCGTGCTAGAAAAATGGCATCGCGAAAAGTTGTCGGATTTAAAATGAGCAAAGGTAATTTTAAACTCTGACATATATTAGTTGAAAACGCATCAAATAATATAGGATCACGCACTGCGGTTTGTAAAGAAGGATAAGCTTCATCTAATAAGTTTTGCAACCTATCCGCAAAATCTTCTACAAATTCATGCGACTTTTGCTTACAGCTTTGAAACTGTGCCGCTTTAATTCTTTGCGCTTCGGGATTTGGAAATTCAGTGATTAAAGCATCTTGTGTATGTCAAAAAGTATCTTTTTGGTTTGCCGTTAAACTTTCGTAAACTTGTTGCGCATGTCCAACTAATAAGGTAGGTAAAATGTCTAATTTGTAATCAGACCATTGACACGCTTTAGCATATTGCATAAATCTTTTAAAAAATTTATTAAAGCTTTCTCCTAATTTTCCACTAAATTCCGGTAAATGCAAAAACATCGCTTTATTTTGAGGTTCAATTACGTTTGAATTTAATTTAATTCTAGTAATATTTTGCTGCAGGTCATCTATCGCCGCGGTTAAATTTTGTACATCTTTAAGTCTATCTGATAACTCTTGCTCATGATCCTCAGTAACCTTTTTAATTTGATCAATAGAAGCCATATTTTTAGATATTGATACAAGATCAGTTTCAGACAAATAGTTTAATATCTGTGGTAATTGATCAAATAATAAAGCTCTTTCTTGACTCATTCACAATAATTTTTTTTTTTAATTTTTTTTAGTTTTGGTTTACTTTGTTTTTTAAACCAAATATGAACTCACTTGTTTTTTTTCTCAAAATCAAAATTTTTAAGTTAACCAAACAATATTATACGCTTGGTTATTATTTCCACTTTTCCTCTTTTTATCCTCTTCTTTTAACTTTGTTTACTAATTTTCCCCGTAAAACTTAGCACTAATTATATCAATAACGCAATTTTGTAAAACACTTTTAAAGTGAATGCACAAAATTATAAAACCTGCTTTTTTTCAGGAAAATAAATTTCCAAGGGGGTTGGTTGCTACACTTAACTTAATCACTGTGCACCTTACAAATTTTCTTTCCAATTTTATCACTTACTCAAATTTCAATTTGCTGCCTGTAGCACAACAGCTGGAAGAGTCGGCCGAACTCTGGAATAGGGGTTCGCTTCGTTTTAGTCCCGCTTCGTTTTAGTCCCGAAAAAAAATCACTGCGAGCTTCGTTTCAGTCCCGCTTCGTTTTAGTCCTGCTTCGTTTTAGTCCCGCTTCGTTTTAGTCCTGGCGGAAAATGCTTTCATAAACTAGTTCCTGCTACGTTGCTTCGTTTCAGTCCCGGAAAAAACGCTGCAAGCTTCATTTCAGTCTTGGCAAAAAATCCGCGGCAAAAAATCCGCGCAAGTCATTTTGCCGCAATTTTTTGTTTTATACAAAGACCTTTTTACTACAATTTTCTAAGCTTATTTGATTCATTTTGCATTGATTTAAGAATTTTAGAATTTTTTCATATATTTAAACTACTTTCAGTTTTTTAACCCATTTAGTTTACAGTAATTAAAGGAACACTGTCACAAATCAAATTTCTATAACGCCCTAAATAGACTACTCTTTTAGTTTTTTAACCCGTTTAGTTTACTGTAATTAAAGGAACACTGTCACAAATCAAATTTTTATCACGCCCTAAATGAACTACTCTTTTAATACAAAACCTTAATCTTAATGTGGACGTCAAAACTATTTTTAGTTTTTTGCCCCGTTTAGTTTATTGCAATTAAATAAGGACTGTCGCAAACCAAATTTCTATAATGCCCTGAATGGAGTACTCTTTTAATACAAAACTACTTTTTTAATCTTAATCTACTTTAAATTAAATATTTTGGTTTTTCCAGCCCAATTCAACAACATTCATAAATTTTAATTATATCGGTTCAGTAACAAAGTTGTATGATCCGGGCGTTACAGGAATTTGATTTACGGTATTACTCCTTTAAAAACCAAACAATAAATTTGGAAATACTTTTATTTTTTTTTCGGAAAGTTTTATATTAATTTTAGAAAATTCCTTTATTTTATATCTGCAACATTTTTATTATTATCGCATCCAAATACACAAAAGAAAACAATAAATTCAGAATCTATAATATAAAACATAAAAACGTTAATAAAATATTTTTTTCATTTAATTTGCTTTTATGTCACTAATTTGTTGGTATTTGTTTTAACCAAAATTTTGTTTTACAATTAAATGTTTGTAAGAAATCATAAAAGGAATCACATATCAATAAAAAAGATCATATAAAACAAATACAATAGTTTTTTTAACATAAATGAATCTAATATACATAAGTTTCTCATTTAATGGTTGGGGCTGCGGTGATATCTTCGTCTTAAATGGCCGGAGCTCCAGAGCATGATATTGGAGGTTCGGAACACATACATATATTGATGTCTATAAAAGTGTGTTATTTTGTATTTTTTTACAATAACCGATGATCGAAATGAACGAAAATTTAAAATTCTTACAGTTTGTTTGATAGTAAGACAACCTCCCGGTTTTGAAGAAGGTATACTCAGAAATGTAAGAAAAGTAAGGCCCGTGTATCCCTCAAACCCCAATTCGTAGTGTTTAAAACTGAAACCCTGGAATTTTAGTAAGAAATCCTGGGTATAACCAACAAAATTTTTAACAAACTAAATTTTATTTCCAAACTTTAGGGTCTCCAACGGCCCTAAAAACTACTTAAAATTGCTAATAAATTTTAAGTAATTTAGTTTTTCATGTTTTTTTTTGGATTTGCTTTGATCGATGAAACTCTGCATGAAATAACACTCTTTTAATAAACGTTCTGTTGTAACAACTCAATAAAAAATTTCTATGAACAAATAAAAACAAGAAGCTTTTTATAATCTTTTTTTTGGACACATTAATTAAATTTAATTCAAAAGTTTTCTTTTTGAACATATGCTAATTATTTATTATACACGTGTTACGTAATAAATAACATCCGGGGATTAAGAAAACAAAAACAACAGCTGGCTGTGCCTACTGAACTTTAGGCGAGTAAATCGATTTTTTTTAATTATGCAAATATTTTGCACAAAAAGACTACACGCAGGAAAATGATACAAGTTGATAAATGTATTTTCCGCCAGGACTAAAATGAAGCGGGACTCAAACGAAGCGGGACTAAAACGAAGCGGGACTAAAACGAAACGGGACTAAAACGAAGCGGGACTAAAACGAAGCGGGACTGAAACGAAGCTCGCAGTGATTTTTTTCTGGGACTCAAACGAAGCGGGACTAAAAAGTAGCAGATTCCTGAAATAGCAGTGCCAAAACAAATAACTTTCTTTTCAATCCTCCAATAACTTCTCACTTAACTTTTTAACCAAAAACTTTTAATTTCTTTAACTAGTAAATTAAAAGTTCTCTTTTTTTTTCTTTTTATTAATACTTAAGGTTGATTCGCGACTCAATTATTTTTCGTTTAATTCAGAAACATTTGCAAATTGTTTTAAGAAAAAAACATAAATTGTTTAAATAATAATTTAGCTTCAAACAATTTTGCGTAATCAACAAAAGTATCTGACAAATAAACGCAATAAAAATACCTACAAGTATCATAATCAAATATCTTTCTTACCAAGGCCTGGTTATCTTCTTTTTTTCCGGAACTTTTCCTTTTCAGTAAGCTGGGGTTACCAGTGTAACGTGGTATTCCACAAAACTTTATTTCAATATAGCCATACATATAATTTTCATTCATAAGGATCACAAAATCAGTCTTTTCTATAGGGTTTTTCCAGTCGTCTCGCTTGCAGCTGTTGTCTGGGCTTCATCTTGTCCTCAAATGTCCAGGCGATTGTCTTCATAAACTAGCCGTCGGCTAGTTTTATCTTAAAGGCATTTTTGACTGACACAGACCTTAATTGTTTTTTTATCAGATTTAACAACTTTAAAGTGTAAAATAATTTTAATATTTGATTTAGGCAAACAAAATTTAGAAGTAACAGTAAAAACCTGTTCACATAAAAATGCTGGGACAAATGAAAATGTTTATATAGAGATAAGTGGTAGAAATGGATATATCAAAAAAAAGTTAGATAATTCTGATGATAATTTTGAAGTTGGGGTATGATCTTTTAAAGCTTATTGTTTTATTTTTTAATTTTTTATATAATTTAGGAAGATAATTTCCACTGCATAGAAAATTGAACTTTATAAGACTAAAGCTAAAATCTTTCAGGCTAAAATTAAGGGTGTAACCGCTCTCCGCCAGAAAAAAACAATAATCCTGGGAGTGAGAAAAATTAAAAAAAAAGTTTTCAGCGGTTATATAACCAATTATTATTTAGTTGCTTCACGTGATATTTTTTCAAAAAACGGGTGGTTACTTTACCACTCATCTGTTTTCACCCTGAATTTATCTTTAGTAAAGTTAATCAACGCATCACTGTACCCAATATTGTATTTGTTGATATTTAATTAATCAACATATGATTCAATTACTTAAAAATGAACAATTTCTGAACTAAAACTTGTTAGAATGTAATCTTTTAAGTTGTGAAATGATGGTGCATTCTGAGGGCATTTAATGCTTTTATTTACTAAACAAAAAACCATCCATGTCTGGTTAATTTTCTAAACAAATAAACCAACTTTCTCTGGTTTTCCTGTAGCGACTTTTTTTGAAAAACCATCATATTTTTAAACCAGGTAAACTGCAAGGAAAATTTCAAATGATAAACTAAATAAATAGGATAAAATTTAACACTATAGTCAAAAAGAAAATTATGCGGACTGGGACAAAACTCGAACTTTGAAAGAACATATCTCCATAACGCGAGGTAAAATATGCACGGGACATATACCAGAGTATAGCTCAGACTTTTGGCTATCTTTTGAAAATGTTCGACAAAATTGTTTTTCTATGACGTCATCACTACGACCGATGTGGTAAAAAAAACCTGGTTCAAAAAAGAACAAAACTTTTTTATTAGTACGAGATAAGAAAAGCCGCTGGGTATGCTGTTAAAACATATTTTTTCGAGTTTTTTTCTGAAAATTTGAGCGAAATCGGCTCGCTCAAATTTTTTTATGATGCATTGAAAGCGCTCGGTTTTCGCGATTTTTCGCCAAATTAATACAGTGCAAAAAATAGCTTTTGTTTTGCTTCCTGCTCAACGTGTGTACGATTTTGATCATATTGTTATATTTAAAAGGTCCGCCGTTTTTTATCTCTTACTTTTGACCTTAAAATTTTGTTTTGGGGATTGAACCACCGTGGGCTAGAGGGGGGGGGGCAAACACAAATGCCAAAATTTTTTTTAAAACCATCATAACTTTAAAATTTATCACATATGACATATTTTGATATATAGCTTGTGTTTAAGCTTACAATTAGCTGTCAAAAATGACCAATTTCAAATTTTGAAGCATTCCAAGCCCGTATGCTGGCAGCAGCAAATCCTTAAATTAAAAATTTTTCCAAAAAATATTCCTTAAAAATCTTTTTTTTTTAATTTTTAGGTTATTTTGTTAGAAAAACATATTTTTAAAGTAAAATCTTACTAAAAAACTGCCCAATATCGCAGCTTAAAATGCTATTTTTTAAGTGTTTTCTTACTTGCAAACATGTTTCCCCGTTTGTTAACACAAAAACATATTTTTAAATACTATATGTCTCAACTCTTAACAAAATCCAAATGTAATTTTTTTAAAAAAATGCTTTTTTGTGTAAAAACGTTTTGAATCCTCGATCTGGTCTGACTCGCGTCATTTTAATTGCCTAAGAGCCAATAAAAATCATGAATTATGACCATACATGGGCACGGGGGGTTGGGGGGTTAACCCCCCAAATTTTGAGAAGAGGGGTTTACCCCCCCCCCACTCAGAAGTGGGGGGGAGAAAAAGTTAGCCCCCCTTCAATTTTGGAAAAATGAAGAAAAAAATGTCTTTAAAATGACTTCTAACTGCCCCCAAACTTAAGTTTTGAAGTCAAAATGAATGTTTTAAGCAATAAAAAGCTCAAAAATGCTATAAAAAGGACTTTTAGACCTAAAATTAGCGTTTTTTACCTATTTTTCCTTTAAAATCAAAAAAGATATGGGTAAAATGCACTCCAAAAAAACGATATGGGTATTTTGCGTTTCTCGGATTTTAACCCCCCCTAATTTGGGGTTTAACCCCCCCCCTCCCACTCCGGACCAACTTGCCCATGTATGATTATGATGTATGACAAAAATTTGCATGGCGGAAAGAAGTTTTTGGAGTTTTAACGAAAATTTATTTTGCGTTTTCATGGGGTTTTTTGCTCACTTTTTAATATTTTAAATCAAAATAATAGGAAAAAAATTTAAAACTAATCTTCTAAAGTTTATTATTCTTGCAAAATTTTTAAATTTAGGGATTTGCTGCTATCAGCAGACAGGCTTGAATGCTTCCAAATTTTAAATTCTTCATTTTTGACAACTAATTGTAAGCTTAATATTAGGTTTTTTACACAAACGATATATCAAAATTTGTCATATATAATAAATTTTACTATTTTGATGGTTTGGGGGGGGTTGGTTTGGGCCTTTCAAATTTTTGGTTTCTTTCCCGTCTTGAGTTTTGTTTTTTTTGGGGGGTTTTTTTTTCCCTTTGGTGGTTAGTGATCGACCGGGGCCCCGGCCCCGGCCCCGGCTTGCCCCGGCACTTTTTTTCTACCCCGGCCCCGGCAAACGCAATTTTCTCTACCCCGGCCCCGGCCCCGGCCCCGGCCCCGGCAATTTAGCTGTCAAATCAACCGGGGCAAACCGGGGTAAGGACCCCTAAGAATACAAATTTTAAAGCAGTTTTTACAATTTTAGACAGTGATAAATATATAAAATTTTATTTAAAGAGCTAATGTAATCGCTTTAATATGAGGATATTTATTATTTATATTTTAAGATTTTATTAAACCTCTATTTTAATAAGATTCTTTATTTTAATCATGAGTCATTATTCTAAAAATTTGAAGACTTTTTTAGCATTAAAAACCATTTTGTAGATTTTATTTACAAGATTAGGGTTTGACAATAGAAGTCCATTCATGAGACGTATACAATAAATATTAGAGTTATTATAATATCATTGTTTATATCAAAAATATATAACCCAAGAGAATTTTCGGCTATGTGCACAGTAAATTTTTTAACTAAATTTAAAAGAGAAATGATGCACATCTTACTTTTCGGCACAAGCTAATTTCTGTGCACCCAACAAAAATTTTCTCGAACAGCGATATGTTGTGCACCAAATTCGTTTTTCTAACATGTTTACAAAATCGCCGCGTACAAAAATTTAGCAGAAATCGATAATAATTCCTATTAAATTCGCTGATGTGTGAGTTTTTCTATGAAAGTTTATCGTACAACTGGACATTTGTTTAAATTATATTATATTCTTACTTTTAATTTTAGGTGTTATTGAAACCTTCTTAAAATTTAGTGATGCTAAAACATTTTTTTAAATAAAAAAAATTCAAGTTGATTTCTTGCTTTTAATTTAGCATTTTTAAATTTATTGCTGAAACTACACAGGTATTCATAAATTCTGTGTAGGGTCTATTCGGACTGGGTCCTCTTGTTTTCGCAGGAAAACCCTGCGGAGTCAGTCCACTTTTTTTACCGAGTTTACTATTTTTATACAGCCCAAAAGACACCAAACTTGAATTTTTTAAACAAGAAATTAGTATGAACTGTTTGTATTTAATTTGGAAAAAGTTTTCGAATAAAATTTGCTTAAAAAATCAATTAATACGTGTCGAAAATTAACGATATTAAATATTGGACACAGTCTTAAAGGTGTACCACCCGATCCAGAGTTTTCTTGCAAAAGTTACAGACTTTTAAGGTTTTTATAATTATATTTTTAATAAAAGTAAGCATATATAATCCAAAAATGGTGAAAACCTAATTTTTAAACAAAAAATTTGCTGAAAATTCGAATTTGTGCGACTTTAATACTGAAAACCCGCCATTTGCTTCTATTTCATAGGCGCACTGTTGTTGTTTTTTTAAATTAATTTTTAACGCAATTTTTAACACAGTGTTAGTGTTTTGCAGTGCATATGGGAACTTTTCTTCCACTTTTTCGTGAAATGCACTTCCAAAAAAACGGGTATTGACAGCAAGAAAAATCTCTGCTTAAGAAATCAGTGGTATATGCACAGAAATTCGCGTGCGTTAGAAATGTGGCGTTTTTTCTTGCACAATTTTATTCAAAAACTTATGTATAATTGAAAATTCTTGGGCCATATGTTTTTGATAAATCTCGAAAAATTACAAAAAGTAGTGCAAAAACAAAAAAAAAACAATTTCATTGCAAAAGTTCACGTGACACTGACTTTATGATTTTTGGCTAAAAAATAAGTAAGCGGATTAAAATGACTAAAACTAACAACTTAAAACAAGCTAGAAAGCGAACATAGTCGCTTGTACTCGCAATAATTTAATTATTTTACCTTTTACAATTTAAAAAGTATTTTTTTAATTTAAAAAAGTGGTAATAAATCTTTAAAAATGTTCTAACAATTTAAAATGAAAAGGTGCGTTTTAATCCCTCCTGTATGTTAGACTGAAAAATGTTGAATAGAGGCATGTAAGTGAAGTTCTAAAAAAGATGTTTCTTCAAAATAATATTCTTGAAGACCAGTATTTTTTAGATTTAGAGTTACATTTCTACAATTATCAACATATTCGATTTATTGCAATATAAAAAAATTCCGCTATTGTCAAATAATTTTTTTATATGGGTATCCAATTTTGATTTTGGTTCCTTTAACACGTTTTGATTTTTTAATCAAAACATACTTCCCGTATAAAAATGTTTTAACTCCTGCTCTATTTATAGAGCATTCTTTAAAAGTTATAAGAATGGTTAGTGGCATTAAGTATAATATTGCTTTAAACTTGAATATATTTCTAATACTTACGTAAAGTATACTACTGTTGTAAAAAGTTACATTTACTTTTACTTAAACAAATAAAGGTAACGAATTTTTTATTACTTTTCCTTTTACTTCACTTTTAACCCCTTGGGATTTTTTTCGTCCATAAACTGCTACAAATCTGCAAAAGATATATTGCGTCAGTGCTGCAGTGTGTGAAACTCTGTGGCTCTCGACGATCGTTGACTAAATTTAACATTGAGCAGCAGTGGCGTGAAATCCTTTCTGCGGATTTGCAGCGGAATGAATACCAAAGGGTTAACTTTCACTTACTTTTACTTTTACTCTTACTCAGGTTTTTTCCTACAAATACTTAAATTAATTTAAGTAAAATTTAAGTAATTTCAACAAGTAGATTTCCTATGAGCTTGTTGTAAAATGAGTCTCAGAAGAAAGTTTTTTAAGCCGCTAACACGCTAAACACCATTTACTGTACTTAGACTAAAAAAATTAAAATGAAAATTTATGCATAAATTAGCGAAACACTTTGGAACGGGGCTCTGGAGCTCCACAAATCGACGTTTTGCTCGGTTGCAAAATTACTTTTATTATAATTTTACTTTTACTTTTACTTAAAAAATAGGTCTTACTTTTACTTTACTTAAATAAAATTTCGGCCGTTACTTTTATTTTTACTTTATATTTTTTCTATTACTTTTTTTCTTCTTTCTTATTATTTTTTTTTTTTTACTTTTTACTTTTTCTGAAAATAATGAAAAATCATTACTTTTTACAACCTTAGTGTATACTGAATATAGTGGTTATTTAGGTCTAAAAAAATCAAAATATTCAAATATTTTGTTGTTCTGCTTGAAAAAACTTTGTGTATTAAAAAAATAAGTTTTTCTACTTACACAAGGGCTTAAATTCCAAAATGTGACTATTAATTTCCTAAAACAAATAATTTACAGTAAAAAACTATAATTTTTGAAAAAAAAACGACCAAAATTACAAATTCTACTAAATTTTTAGCCTGCCCCGGCCCCGGCCGGGGCCCGTGGCATATTTTTGCCCCGTGTCGTTCTCTGGGTTGGTTTTTTTCTAGTTTTTTTTTTTCTAGTTTTCAAAAATAGCTAAAGTTTAAATCTCGTCTCTTTTTTTCCTTCCCCGTCTATTTTTGCCTTGTCTAGGGGTATGTCGTCTCTAAGTCTCCGATTTCTGTGTGTGTGCGTACGTTTACGAGGGAACGGGCACGGGGGTACTGACACGGGGGTACTGGGTCGATTCTCTTTGGATTCGGTTTTTTAGGTGAGAATTGTTATTTTTTCATTGTTTGTCTGAGAGATCTCGTTTGTTCGTTTGTGGACGGTCTAGGTAGGGAACGGGGGTCGGAAAGGGGGGAACACACGAGGGTACTGGACACGAGGGTACTGGACACGAAGGTACTGGGCTTAAAAAAATTGCGTTCACCACAACTGGCAGCAAAATCGATTCATTATGCAAGGGGGACACGAGGGTACTGGACACGAGGGTACTGACAAGAAAAAAATATAACCTTCCCGCATAAAACGGAATAAACTTATTGCATAACACTAGTTTATTATGTTTAAATATCATTTAGTTGTTTGACTGACTATAAAAGAGGATTATAAAAATAAAATTATTGAGAAGACATAAAACAAAAATAATAATTTCATAACATTAAAACATTTTCGTGTAATTTGTATACATTTTCGTGAATTTTTTTATATAATAACTAGTTTAAAAATCTTGAGAATCTTGAGACGACTTGAAAGATCATAAGATTAAGGTTGCTGTTATGTTTTGATTGTGCTGTCAAAACATTTTTGTGGTTATTTTTCGTGGTGTGTTGAAAAAAAAAACGAATTCCTAAAAATGCATTAACGGAAAAAATAACTGCAGAAATAATTGCAAATAAAACATTTTAGTAAAATACTTTCCGAAAAACAATTGCTTGCCTTTTTTAACAGTAAATTATTCGGTATTTTTAAAAGCACACTATTATTGAAATATTATGATGAAGTTTAGCTTAATTTTTGGGTTTTGCTTAGGCTTAGGAAAATAAAGTTTACCGTGCAATGGGTTTTAAAGACTCCCAAAGATCCGTTGTTGGATTATTTAACTCACGACTTTATACTTAGATTTAAATGTATAAAATATCATACATAAAAAACTTAACAATTGTATGTTTTTGGGTTTTAATGGGACATTTTGTTTGCCTTGTTTTCAATGATTAACATGTGTTCAAGTAAATTCCTAAAGCTAGAGTGGACTAAAAACGGCAGGAAGTTATTTTTTACATTTCTACTGCTAAAATCTATTTTTGCAGGAGTTATTATTTTTAAAGATTTTATCAAAAAAACTTATTTATTTAAATCAAGAGTCGATGAAAGGAGTTTAAATATAAAAAGGACAACAACAAACTGAAACTCGCTTCGTATTTTCGTACGAGACGAGTATATGATTTAGAAAAAAAAACAGTAATTAAATAACTTCTTGGCGTTCTCATTCCACTCATGGTTGTTTAATAATAAGTATTTAGTTTTTTCAAAAGCAACGGTTTTGAAGCTTCAGAGATTCGGAAATAGCTGCAAACATTATCATTGTTTTTATTAAAAACCCATGGTGTAAATTTTGTGTAAAATAACCTTTAAAAATTTTATGTTTTAGTATGATGTTTTTTAAACAATTTACGTAGTTTTTTGATTATTAAATTGCATTATATTTAAGCAAGAAAAAATGTTATTTATAATTAAGAACGAAACGACTTATGTAACGTTTAATTGTCTTCACGTTCAAACGATTAAAATTTAGCTGTTTCATTCAGTTTAAAAAATTTACATATTTGTGGCAAACGTATTTTTTCTTAGCTCAGTACCCTCGTGTCCGGTACCCTCGTGTCCAGTACCCTCGTGTCCAGTACCCTCGTGTCCAGTACCCTCGTGTCCAGTACCCTCGTGTCCTAGAATCTTTTTGTATAGACTATAGATAAAAATTAATTAGGTAAATTTTAACAAAAATAATTAGGTAAAAACTAAATAAGTACCTAAGCAGAAACTAAATAAGTACATACCTGGAGCTAAAGTCTGTCATGCCGTGGACTTTGATATAAAAAAGACTCATCACTCCAAAATGCAGGGTGTCCAAGTTCGGGCCTAATGCATATAACAAATAAAAAACATTTTTTGAGCTTCACTATGTTATTTTGCGATTCTATTGACAAAACTCGCCAAAGGCAAGTTTTTCGTTGTTCTGATTTCAAATATGAACTCCACTTTTTGATTTGATCTTTTGGAAACTCTAAATGGGGGGGCAACCCCTATCCTTTTGGGGGTTATTCCAGTAAACTTTTGTTCTGCACCCATTCAACTTAAAAACTGGCCAATATAGTTTCTTTGTTTTTAATTCTGAACAATTTTTTTTTATTTTGGGTTCTGATTTTATTTTTTCTGAACACCTCAAAAGAGGGGCTAATCTCTTTTTAGGGGGCTCCTTGCTGCAGTCTTAGTTTACCCTTAATTAACCCTAAAACAGCATCTTAATGTTTTCTTGAGCCCTAATAATAACTATAAATTATGTTTTTTGATTATACATTTGAGAACCTTAAAAGGGGGTTTTACTCTGTTTGGGGGGGAGGGAGCACCACACTTACACAAAAGCCCTAATTTTTCCTTTTACAGCCCCAAACATAGCATCAAATGGTTTTCTGAGGTGCTGATTTTAAACATAAATTTGGTGGCTCACCTTCAAAAGAGCCCCAGCACAAAAGAGTTCTGAAAAAAATCTCAGCTGGCACAAAAGAGTCCTGGCACAAACGAGTCCCGTCAAAAGAGTCCTGGAGAAAATGCGCTTATGCGCCCATGCGCTGCGAGCGCTAAAATCGGCACAAAAAAGTCCTGGCATAAAATCAATATTTCACAGCTGACATACAATGTTCACACATCAGCTGTCTTCCACTTTGTAACCTAACATAACCCAGAAAAATGTCATCATGTAAGAGTGATGGTTAGGAACCAAGAAACGACTTTCACCCATTTTCGCTGATAAAAATAACTTCGGTTAACTTTTCCTTTTTTTAAATCACCTATTTTTTCTGTTTAGCTCTGGAGCACTTTCAAATCTAGTATAACACTTCAAAAGTAAAAAATTGTTTAAAAAACTACACAAAAGACTTAAAAAACTATAAAGTATTATGACGGAAATTCAAATGTATTGAAGATAATTTTGCATTACATTAAGAGGTGATGTACGTTTTATTAATAATAATAAATTTATCAATTATTATTCAGTTTATTTAATGGTACATTTAATTTTTTTATTATACTTTAGTTTTTTATGTGTTTTTTTATTAACTACTTTCTAGGTATTTCTGGCATCCATTTTTATCCCACCTCCCATTATTTATATAATCATCATGCGAAATCTTTCTGTACATTCGAAATTTTGTCGTAATCTGTTGTAATGTTTTATAATATTTTAAAAATGTTTATAACATATTGTTTTTAATTTTGAAATTAAAACGAATTATATTTTAATTTGGCAGAAATAAGTTCTCCCTAACACGCTATAGAATTCAAAATTATTTTAGGACTATAGTAGTCTGATTAACGGAAAAACCAAGGGATGTACTATGATGTTAAAAATTTAAGCTTTCTGGAACAAAAAACACTAAATAAGCAATGCAAAACAAATTTGTGATTATGCTAAAAGTCTTTAAGATTTAAAGCTTGTTTAAAACCAAATTAAATTTGGACACATCTGGTGGTCCTTACAATTACAACCAAAATACTTGTTTAACGTAAAATTGTAATATTTTAACTAAAAGTAGCCTGTGTCAGCCATACGGCTGACAAACAATTTTCCCGCATTTTTTATATTCATTTACTAATCTTTTTTTTCAAAATTTAATCCTTCCATGCCATTCCCGTGATTGTAAGCTTTACAATGATACCTCAGTTAACCCGCACTCCATTTTGTTGTTGAGGAGAAGGGTCTTTCCCTCGTTTGCTGAAAATATGTTGTTCAGCATAAAGATGACCATTTTAATTTTTTACTAATTTCAACCCCCTTATGATGCTTCCTGAACTATAAGGTAATAATATCTCATTTATCGCAATCTTTTTTGTGATTGGGTAGGAAGGTAAAAATCCCTCTTTGGTAAAAATATGTTTTCCAGTATAAAGATGCCCATGTTATTTTTTTTTAAAATTTCAACCCATTTATGACATTCTCTAGACTATAAGCTTTGCCATGATACCTTATTTAGTCCAATCCGTTTTGTGGTTGGAGAGAAGGCCCCCTTTTGGTCAAAATGCGTTGTCCAGCATAAAATGTCCTGGTAATTTATTTTTTGAAACATTTAATCCTTTTATGACATTCCTTTAAACTAAAGCTTTGCAATGATATCTCATTTAGCTCAATCAAATTCGTGGTTAAGGAGAATGTTCATTCCCCCTTTTAGTGAAAAAACTTCCAGCATAAAGATGTCCATGTTTATTTTTTGAAAAACATGATATTCTGGCTTTACATTGGCTAAAAAGCATGAAATTTTAGTTTTACATTGGCTAATTACTCTTTTCAATAAGTTCGAGCCAATTCAAAGACAAAAAATTTTTAATTTCCAAAATTCATAGGTTTCCCTTTTTGTCAAAATGTTTTGTCCAGGTTAAAGATGTTCATGCAAAATTTTTCTAAATTTCAACCTCTTTATGACATTCCCTGGATTGTAGGCTTTGCAATGATATCTCATTTAGCCAAATACCATTTGTGGTTGGGGAGCAAGGTTAATTCCCTTCTTTAGTGAAAAAAATGTTTTCCAGTATAAAGATGTCTATGTTTATTTTTTCCAAAAAACATGATATTCTGGCTTTACATTGGCTAATTACTCTTAGCAATAAGTTTGAGCTAATTCAAAGACAAAAATTTTTTTAACTTCCAAAATCCATGGGGTCCCCCTTTGGTAAAAATGTGTTGTCCAGTCTAAAGATGTCCATGTAAAATTTTTTAAAATTTCAAGCCCCTGACAACATATTCCGGGCTTTAAGCTTTCCAATGATACCTCCATCAACCTCGTTGGGTGGTTTTGGAGTAGCTGGGGAACACACACATGCATGCACGCAAGCACAAATGCACACATGCACGCACGCACGCAGGCACGCACTCACGCACACACACACACAAAAACACACACACACACGACACACACACACAAACACACACACACACGCACACGCACACGCGCACACACACACACACACACACACACACACACACACACACACAAACACACACACACACACACACTCTCTCTCACACACACACACACAGACACACACACACACACACACAGACTCACACACACAGACATTACATCTATTTATATATAGATGAACAAAAAAAATTAGCCAACTAAAACTTAACAAAAATTTAGTTAGCCAACTAAAATCATTATTTAGACATGAATTTGTTTAATGTACACTCATTTATGACAAAAACACTAATTCAATATTATATGATTTATACTCAAATACAACAATGATTTTTTTAAAACGCTTTCCAAAACTTTAAGTATATATATATGTAGTGTGGTTTTTTTGTTAGTTTTTTTAGTTGTTGTAAAATTCTCAAGGAAACATTTCAACAATGTACAAATTCCAATTCCCAAAAATAATAATAATTACGCTAGGTTCTAATTTATAAAATACTCCTTAAATCCTTTTTAGAAGGTTGATTTATAGTTATATTATGCTGTACTGGCCCAATAATGGTGGTGAGTTCCATTATGGTACAAGATAATATAAACGGCGACACTGTACATCTAATGTATCAAGTGATCCGAATCATGAGAAAACAAACAATAACTATTAATAATAAAAATACTTGAAAACGTTAATTTTTTGACGGGCAAAATTTTTTACACAACCTGTTAGGGGCTAATTAAAAAACAAATAAAAAACTGGAAGACAGGTGAGGTGTGAACTTTGTATGTCAGCTGTAAAAAATTGATTTTATGCCAGGAGTGCGCTGTTTCATAAATGTTATATGAACATTTAATTCTTTGTAGATATTTACAAAGAAATGAAATCCTATGCTATCTATGGATTTATGCCAGAAATATTTATGCAAATTTTCGGCTTTTCCTAAGTTTTTCTAAAAGTCTATTGCATTTTCATTTCTTTGTAATTTTTAACAAAGAAGGAAAGGACTTTTACAAAGAAAGCGCATGTTTGAAACTTTTATGAAACAGCGCCCAGGGGCCGTATGCAGAAATGTGACTAGGGGCTAAGACTAGGGGTAGTCCGACTACTAACTAGGACTTTTAGTCAGAGCTGAGACTAACTCGTATGTATAAATGTGACTAGAAAATAGTCGGACTAAAAAAGTAGTCAGAGATCGCTAGCCTCATACCTATAGTAATGATTGCGTTACAAAAAATATCGAAATTAAATTGTTGAAAGTGATAATCATGGCAGATTTTATAAATTTGCAAGTCAAATAAAAAGGTATATAGAGATGTTGGCGACCCGATGGAAGAGTTTAGTGACAAAAAAATGTACAAACATTTTCAAATTACGAAGTACGGCGTTAACTTTCTCTGCGACGTGTTAAATGATAAATTCGCTGATAACCTTAATAACCGTGGGCGTCCTGTATCAATGGAAACGGCTATTCTGGTATACCTTAAAGTACTTAGCATCCAACGATTACCAGTTATCAATCGAATCTTTTAACATAAATCAACGTCATATATGGGCGTGATATACTAACATAATATAAAAAATGATTTAAATTTAAAGATTTGTGGCTGTTTAGTGAAAAAAGCGCTTAGAAAATTTTTAGATTTTATGGGTCTTCGCTCACAGGTTACTTTTAATACAATTATATCATCAAAAAATGAAGGACGTTATTAAAGAATAAGTGTTTCCAAAATGTTTTTACACTTCAATTTTTTTAACTCATATTCATATTGATCTTGAACGCTGTTATTTAATGTAAATTACTTATAAAACGCCGAAAACGTCCAAAAACATTATTCCTTAATGTCAAATTTTAATAATAATGCATTTTTCTCGACAAAAACGTGCGAAATAATATGTAAACCGCGCAAAAATCATGCGACTAAATCAAAGTAGCTCGAACTAGAATTAGTCATAGTCATAGCCCCTTTTGTGCATACGGTTAGCTCGAGCTATAAGGCTATGACTAATTCTAGTCGGACTATCTCAAATTAGTCACAGAAACCTATGACTTCTAGTCCTAGCTTTTAGACACATTTCTGCATACGGCCCCAGGACTCTTTTGTGCCGACCTCAGTGCTCGCAGCGCTTGGGTGAATGAAGGAATTTTCTCAAGGACTCTTTTGTGCCGGGACTCTTTTGTGCCAGGACTCTTTTGTGCCAGCTGCGATTTTTTTAGGACTCTTTTGTGCTGGGACTCTTTTGTGCCGGACCCAAATTTAGTTTGTTAATTTTATATTCAAGAACCTTGAAAGGGGGTTTACTCAATTGGGGAGGAGAGACCACCAAACTCCCCCAATAGTCCCCAATTTACTCCCAACTACACTAAAAATATCAACAAAGGGTTGTCTGGGGTGCTGATTTTAAATATAAATTTTGTTTGTTGATTTTATATTCAAGAACCTCAAAAGGGGGATTTAATCAATTGGGGGGAGCACCAAACTCCCCCAATACCCCCCATTTTACTCCCAACCACCCAAAAAATATCAACGAAGGGTTTTCTGGGTGCTGATTTTAAACATAAATTTAGTTTGTTAATTTTATATCCAAGGACCTCAAAAGGGGCGTTTACTCAACTGAAGGGGGTGTACCAAACTCCCCCAATAGCCCCCAATTTACTGCCGACCACCCAAACCACCAAACATAACATGAAATGGTTTTCTAGGGGGTGCTTATTTTAAATATAAACTCCTTTTGTTAATTTTACATTTAAAAGCTGATTGCATATATATTACAATAAAAGTCGACATAATTAACCTTTTTGGTAAATCTAGTATCCTTTAACTATACCATTTAATAATAAAATACATATGTGTTAATACTAATGGGTAGGCTTCCACGTTTTTTACAAGTTTTGAGTATAATTATAGACTTTGGTTGGAAGTTTTTATTTCAAATATTAATTTAAAATTGTTTCGGATGTCACATTTCTAATCAGCATCTTAATAAAAGTTAGGACATTTTGAATTCTATCAAAATTTGCAAAAAAAAATATGTATGAATTTCAGTAAATATTCAAAAATTTTTCCTTAATAATGGTTATTTAACAAAAAGCGGTTAATTCTGGCCAATTTTCATTCTTGTATTTGGAATCCGCTTCAACTACAAGTATATATAGCAATTAACACACAAGTTCCAGTTTTTAAAGTTATTTCAATAACATTTTATGCCAAAACAAAGTAGGCCAACAGCTGGACACGAAAAAAAAAGAAAAAAAAGAGTGATGAGTCCTTCTTATATCGAAGTAAGTTCACTTCCTAAAGAAAATGTAATCTGGCACTTCCTCTTGGCACTTCCTACTTTTATTGCTATTTTTAAAAACATAAATTATACATTTTTACCTGAGCAAGCCTCACTAACAGTTAAAAATGCAATTTTAGGGTTTTTTGGGTCTTTTTTTCTGATATTTAGTTAAAATTTCAACATATGGGTTTTCTTTAACCCTGAATTTGAATTTTAAATCAAAAATTAAGAATTTTTAAATATTTAACCAGAAATGAGCATATCTCACTAACAGTAAAAAACTTGTTTTCTCTGAAATTTAGCTAAAATTGCAATATATAGGTTTTCTTATGTTTTGGTTTTGAATTTGGTGTATAAAATTAAAAATTCCTAAATATTTAACCAGAAATGAGCATATCTCACTAATAGTGATCGACCGGGGCAGAATTTTTGCTGATGCCGGGGCCGGGGCCGGGGCCGGGGTAGAGAAATTTTATTTGCCCGGGCCGGGGCTGGGGCCGGGGTAGAAAATTTTGCCCCGGCCGGGGCCGGGGCCGGGGCAGGCGAAAAATTAAGCAGAATTTGTAATTTTGGTCATTTTTTTCTAATAAAAATTACCAATTTTACTGTTAATTATTTGGTTTATGTAATGAATAATCACATTTTAGAATTTAAGTACTTTGTGAGTAAAAGAACTTATTTTTTATTACACAAAAGTTTTTTTTTTCTAAGCAGAACAAAATTTTTATTTTCATATTTTCAATTTTTTTTAAACCTAAATTATTATTTTATTTACATAATATATGTAGATTTTCACATAATTATTAGCAGTATATTCTTGTTTATAGCAATATTATACTTAATCGCAAACCATTTATGTTATTTTTAAAAAATGCTTTACAAATAGAGCAAACCATTTTATGTT
>JASAMX010032314.1:0-14726 GCA_030248175.1 Microlaimidae sp. YZB2_3 | reverse complement strand
ATGTATAACACCTATGTAAGGAAATTCATATCAGCAGTACGAGGCTGTGTAAGCATTTTCCAAGGTGAATATAATTATAAAAAACTTTCGTCACTAATAAAAAGACACCTCATAGCTGTATATCGCTCATTTTTTATGAACATGGGTATATGATAATTAGTGATGATAGGGTCTTTGGTTTCGGTTATCACATCTTATTCGAATGCGAAGCAAATTTAGCTACGAGATTTTTATAGCATTCGCTATTATAGCATCATTTTTTTGACAGTTTTTGTATCATGGGCATTAGAAAAGATGACCAGTTGCTTAAATGTGGGAGGATTACCTCCTAAAAGTCTGTTCATTATATAGGCTCCGGGATGCCTACAGACGCGCTTTGTTGGCACAAATCGCCCATAGCTCAGCTGTGACGTTTCCGCCTGTAGTGGGAATTCGAACCGTTCTACGGCACACCTGTAAAATAACAGCTCATAGGCAACGCCACCAGCTTTTATTTTCGCCATTGTGCAAAGTTATAGAATGAACAACGTACGGTTAGATCTTTGAATCTTTCTGGCCACGAAGTCGTTTTATAATTTTGCGCAAGGCAAAAATAACAATCGGTGGCCGAAATTAAGGCCTGGCCAAACTTAAGTCCAATAGTTCAAAATTATTAGACGCGTTGTGTATAGAGCCTTGCCGAAGTAATACGTCAGCCAAACCGCACCATGGAGAAATTGGTAATGTTTCCCCCTGTTGTTTTAAAACAAGCACCCAAGTATATATAACTGCATTTCTTTGTGGTGCAAAGATAAGGTTTTTTCACGGCCGTCGTCGCAAAGCATTGAATACGACCGTGGCTGTAAACTTATGAAAAATGGCATAGCCAAATGCAGCAAAATATCATATTTAAGCTTTAAAAACAGTAGTGATTATACTGAATCGAAACAGTAAAATGCACACTGGGTTTTATCAAAGTTTTCTACTCCGTAACCAGACCAGTGTTTAGCTTGTACGTAAATTTTTGACTTCAAGCTGAAACTGTGAAATAATATGTTTATGTATGATGACATCAGTACATGTGGTTGATACAATGCGAAAAATTCCCCCTTAAATATAGAAAACGTTCTTCTAAAAATGAAATTAAAAAATGCCTTAAAATGCTGTTAAAACAAGTTTTTTAAGGGTATTTTCTTTAATGATATTTGACAAGTAGGGTAGCTGACTTAATTTTGGCCACCTTTTTTTTAATTTTTTTGAATAAGTTTTTTCTGGCTTTTTCAATCGACCCAAGATTTCGTCTAAAAATCAAACGATAGCTATTTTTGTTATTTCAGTGCAAAATTTAAAATTTTCTGTTATACTTAAAGATCAGCGGAGGTTTAAAGGGTTTTTTAATAGTGGCCAAAGTTAAAGCGCATGCCATTAACTTTGTCCACCTAGAAAAAAACTGGCCTGATAAAGGTGCAGGTTGCGAAACCAAAAAATAAAAATTTTTAAAGGTTGCAACATATCATAGGTATTGTACTTGGTACATATAACTTAATTTTTTCTTGTTTGCAAACTATTATAGTTATTAGCAAAGCTTTAAGTATGATGCTTAAGCCAACTTATTCTCGCAAATTCCAATTTTAATATTTGGGGTTCCAAGTTTTTCAAATTTTTCTGGGAAATCCCAAGTTTTTACATCGTTCACTAATTTTGAAGAGAAAAATAAACACACAGAAAATATTTTAAAACATAAATATGTAGAAAACATTTGAAGAACGATATAAAATTAAGCAAAAATTTTGGGGAAATACTGAATAGTAATGGTGATTTTGCTATTAAAAATTAGTATCTTTATGTTATTCTCTTTGTTTTAAAAATGGGTAAAAATTAATCGTATGGTTAGTAAATTTAATTTCATTGTTACTAGGCGGAACGTTTATAAATCATATCCGAATTACTTCCATTCGTTTCATTTAATCTATTTTAGAGTAGGAACATCAATCATTAAGTTAAGCCATTTTTTTGTTTATTTACATTTTTTTAGAACTTCCCTTTAGAGCTTAGAAAACTTTTAGGAGCACTGTTAGCAAAACATTTACTTCCATTCAAGCTAATACTTCTGAGATAGTACTAAAAACGCAAGTTATGTATACGTTTAGAATAGCGACTATCCCAGCCAAAACAGAGCTTGGAGCCGTCAAAAAAATTTAGAAAATTCAGAGCCGTAAAAGTGGGAAGCCGAAAGTAAAAAAATAGTTTGGCTTAGGCTTAACTATAAATTTTAGCCATTTGAAATTTTGGGCTCGAAATTCCAATTCCAGCTCCAAGTTCTTTCAACGACCCAAGTCTCTATATTTACGCTACGTAACAATATCAATAACCGAAATATCATAGCTAATATTTTATATTAATTATTCAATTCAAAAATACATGCCATTTTATGCATCATGTGAGTTCTGTCAGATATTTGGATCCATCTTACCAAATAAAGTCCGTAAAAAATATTTTAGATTAATAACATAAGTTTTATGATTAGCTACCATACAAAAATCCAAAAAAATTCCTCCGTTAAACGATATAATATTTTATAATTAATATATAATTCTTTTCGTCTAAAACAGGTATATACGTAAACAAAAAATAATAATGATTACTATAATCATTTTAAAATAATAATAATCATTTTTATTGTTCTAATATAAATTTTTGTGATGTAAAACGTTGATCCCAGTATAAGTAAAATGCTGGTCATCTAAAAATTATGCATGATAAAATAAACAGTAAACATTTAATTGTGCGGTTAAACAGTTTAAGGCAAAAACTTCACAGACAGACGTTACTCATTATACGCATACAGGGATAGACGTCATTAAAAAAATGAACGAGTGAATTTCGCGTAAATTGTCAAAAAGAAATTATTTTTCTCGACAAACACCAATAATTTACTTAATTTCAAGCGCTTCATATTCAAAAACTAATGAATTTTTTAAGCGTTATTACTTTTTTAACCTTTAGTTTTTCTTCTGAAAAACAATATTTAATTCTAAAATGTTTGTTTTATTTTTTTCCTAATAAAATCCAAATTTGAAGTTTTCCTTAATAAACATGTGGCCTTGTATTGCAGTCTGTTTAACTTATATTAAAATTGCTTTTTTATGGTATATTTAGAAAGGTTACCTTAGCAAGGTTACCTCCTTAACTGGTTATTAAAATTTATTTTTTTAAGGTTTTGAAATAATTATTTAAATCTTTGTGAATAACTATAATAGTTTGCAAACAAGAAAAAATTAAGTTATATGTACCAAGTACAATACCTATCTCGAAATAATTTTTGCAACCTTTAAAATTTTTATTTTTGGTTTCAGCAATAGTTATGGCCAGTTCTTTTTTTGCAGGTGGAATAAAATGCTGAAAATGGCATGCGCTTTAGCTTTGCGCACTATTTAAAAAACCCTTTAAACCTCCGCTGATCTTTAAAGATACAGAAAATTTTAAAATTTTGGATCTGAAATAACAAAATAAGCTATCGTTTGATTTTTAGACGAAATCTTGGGTCGATTGAAAAAGCCAGAAAAAACTTATCTTAAAAAATTAAAAAAAGGTGGCCGAAATTAAGTCAGCTACCCTACTTGTCAAAAGTGTGACTTTAAAAAGAAATACCTTAGAAAACTTGTTTTAACAGCATTTTAAGGCATTTTTTAATTTCATTTTTAGAAGAACGTTTTCTATATTTAAGGGGGAATTTTTCGCATTGTATCAACCACATGTACTATGTCATCATACATAAACATATTATTTATAACTTCCCACTTTAATGAAAATCGTGTAGAAGCTAAACATTGTCGGTTACAGAATCAACCTTTGATAAAACCCAGTGTGCATTTTACTGTTTCGATTCAGTATAATCACTACTGTTTTTAAAGCTTAAATATGATATTTTGCTGCATTTGGCTATGCCATTTTTCATAAGTTTACAGCCACGGTCGTATTCAATGCTTTGCGACGACGGCCGTGAAAAAACCTTATCTTTGCACCACAAAGAAATGCAGTTATATCTGGGTGCTTGTTTTAAAACGACAGGGGGAAACATTCCCCCGATTTTTTCTCCATGGTGCGGTTTGGCTGACGTATTACTTCGGCAAGGCTCTATACACAACGCGTCTAATAATTTTGAACTTTTGGACTTAAGTTTGGCCAGGCCTTAATTTCGGCCACCGATTGTTATTTTTGCCTTGCGCAAAATTATAAAACGAGCTTCGTATGGCCAGAAAGATTCAAAGATCTAACCGTACGTTGTTCATTCTATAACTTTGCACAATGGCGAAAATAAAAGCTGGTGGCGTTGCCCTATAACTATTCTATTTACAGGTGTGCAGTCCGAACGGTTCAAATTCCCGCCATTGCGGCGGGAAAGACGTCACAGCTCAACTGGGCAATTTGTGCAACGAGAAGCGCGTCTGTAGGCATCCCGGAGCCTATATAATGAACAGACTTTTCGGAGATCCATGCTCCCACATTTACAAGCAACTTGACGCCGTCTTTCAGTGCCAGTGATACAAAAACTGTGCGAAAAAATAATGCTATAATAGCGAATGCTATAAAAATCTCGTAGCTAAATTTGCTCATCATTTCAATAAGATGTAAATATAGCCGGAACCAAACCCTATAGTCACTAATTATAGTATCCATGTTCATAAAAAATGAGCGATATACAGCTATGAGGTGTCTTTTTTATTAGTGACGAAAGTTTTTTATAAATTTTACTATTCACCTTGGAAAATGCTTACACAGCCTCGTACTGCTGATATGAATTTCCTTACATAGGTGTTATACATGAAAAACATAGTGAGTTTTGTTTAGAATCCGTGGAAAATTGCAGAATAAAAGTGACTTAGTAACGGTACATAAATTTTGGCATAGGTTTGTAAGCATTGATATGATTTTGTGCTTAGAAGCCTAAGAAACTTCGAATCTAGAAATTTTAAAGCCAATTGTGACACCATAATTTAAACTAAGTATCTTAAGCAAGCCTAAACAAAAACCTTCGAAATAAAAAAATCAAATCAAGCTAAAAACAAACTAAAATGTAAAATTTTAACTTTCAACAACTCAAAACTTGCTTGGCTCGAAGTTTTTTAGGCTCTATCAACCCTGTACCTTTGTATTTTGCTATTTTATGCTTTACATTGTTGTGATTTTTCAATTTTCACTTGATTAACATGTTTTTATTTTATTTATTTACTAAAAAATAAACTATTTGATTTGATTTGACGCAGAGGTTTTTTACTTCTGAATATAATCATTCAACTTAAGCGCAATATTTATAAATTAAGAATTTCAAAAGTCAACGGCGATATTAGTAATTATTTTTTAGCAATAGGATAATATTAAAAGTGGATAAAATTATCGGCATTTCAAAAAAAAAATGGATACGGGATTCGGTTTCTGTAAAAGACTTGACATATAAATTTTAAACCAAAACTTTTAATGAATTCTAGCAAATGACGAAACAAAGTGTCGAAAAAAAACCTTATATTAAATGGAATAGTAAAAAGCTACAATAAGTCTAAAAACTTAATGCCAGAAAAGACCGAGAGAAATCTTTTTAAAAAAGACAAATTAATAATACATTACATTGAATTTTAAGAAAAACCAAATCCAATAAAAACAATAAATTCACGAATTTCTTTTTTCAGCATACGCCATCAACAACGGTTAACCGCGCAGTGGCTTAAACCATTTAATATAAGGAAAAGAGCGCTCCGCGCTCTTACCTGATTCGGACGTATTAAATCAAGAAAGACTGCGGAGCGCTCTTTCCCTTATATTAAACTAGCATTGAAAAATGCTCTAAGAATAGAGCAGGAAAAAGGGGCGATTTTTCCCCGGATGTATGTTTAGACAGAAAAGATGTGGACTAGTCTGAAATCACATTATGTGGACTATAGGAAATTTGCATTTGGTTTGGCCAGCTTACTGAATAAAAATATCTACCATATGATAATGATTTGTTTATACATTGATCTAATCACACAGAACTGTTGCATTTTTTTTAGTTTCATGAAATGTCAATATCTTTGACAAGCGCGAAATCGCCACTTTTTCAATTAGAAGGCTATATTTGTATGTTTAAAAAACAACTATAAATTAGAAAAAAGTGGCGATTTCGCGCCTGTTAAAGATTGCTGTGAGTATGATTTTTTCAATTGACATTCCATGAAACTAAAAAAATGCAACAGTTCTGTGTGATTAGATCAATGTATAAACAAATCATTATCATATAGTAAGAATTTTTATTTAGTGAGCAGCTGCCCAAACCAAATGTAAATTTCCTATATTCCACATAATCTCCATTTCAGACTAGTCCATATTTTTTCTGTCTAAACATACGCCCGGGGAAAAATTGCCCCTTTTTCCTGCTCTATTCTTAGAGCATTTTTTAAGGCTAGTTATTCTATGGTTGCTTATTGAACATTCGTTTGTTCGTAACATGATTATCGTGTTTGTTTAAATGTTTTTTTAAGACTTTTTTAATATCTTTATTTTTAAACTTTCCCTCCTTCGTTCTATTATGTTTCTTTTATTAATGTTAGAAGTACAAACACATCGCAGTTAAACCGCTTATATTTTCATTTAACATGTAAGTATATCCGGCATATAGCACGGAAATTACTATATAAAACCAAAAATAATCGTATAATATTATTGTAAATATTGCGCCAGATGCCAAATGATGACGGTTTACTTACGACACGTCAATTCACAAAAGACTTTGAATTTAGTTTTATATCAAAATATAAAATTTAATGGTTTTATCGAAGGTTGATTCTGTAACCAGACCAGTGTTTAGCTTGTACGTAAATTTTTGACTTCAAGCTGAAACTGTGAAATAATATGTTTATGTATGATGACATCAGTACATGTGGTTGATACAATGCGAAAAATTCCCCCTTAAATATAGAAAACGTTCTTCTAAAAATGAAATTAAAAAATGCCTTAAAATGCTGTTAAAACAAGTTTTCTAAGGTATTTCTTTAAAGTCACACTTTGACAAGTAGGGTAGCTGACTTAATTTTGGCCACCTTTTTTTATATTTTTTAGGAAAAGTTTTTTCTGGCTTTTCAAATCGACCCAAGATTTCGTCTAAAAATCAAACGATAACTATTTTTGTTATTTCAGTGCAAAATTTAAAAATTTCTGTTACACTTAGAGATCACTGGAGGTTTAAAGGGTTTTTGAATAGTGGCCAAAGTTAAAGCGCATGCCATTAACTTTGTCCACCTAGAAAAAAACTGGCCATAACTATTGCTGAAACCAAAAATAAAAATTTTTAAAGGTTGCAAATTTATTCATAGGTATTGTACTTGGTACATATAACTTAATTTTTTCTTGTTTGCAAACTATTATAGTTATTAGCAAAGCTTTAAATAATTATGTCAAAACCTTAAAAAAATCAAATTTTGATAACCAGTTAAGGAGGTAACCTTGCTAAGGTAACCTTTCTAAATATACCATAAAAGAAGAAATTTTAATATAAGGTAAACACACTGCAATACAAAGCTACAAGTTTATGAAGAAAATCTTCAAATTTGGATTTTATTTGGAAAAAAATAAAACAAAAATTTTAGAATTAAAAATTCTTTTTCAGAAACAAAACTAAAGGTTAAAAAACTAATAACGCTTAAAAAATTCATTAGTTTTTGAATATGAAGCGCTTGAAATTAAGTAAATTATTGGTGTTTGTCGAGAAAAAATAATTTCTTTTTGACAATTTACGCAAAATTCACTCGTTCAATTTTTTAATGACACGTATCCGTATGCGTATAATGAGTAACGCCTGTCTGTGAAGTTTTTGCCTTAAACTGTTTAACCGTACAATTAAATGTTTACTGTTTATTTTATCATCCATCATTTTTAGATGACCAGCATTTTACTTATACCGGGATCAACGTTTTACAGCACAAAAATTTATATTAGAACAATAAAAATGATTATTATTATTTCAAAATGATTATAGTAATCATTATTATTTTTTGTTTACGTATACAGTCCTGTTTTAAACGAAAAGAATTATATATTAATTATAAAATATATATTGTTTAACGGAGGAATTTTTTTGAAAGATGAAAAACTTTTTTGGATTTTTGTATGGTAGCTAATCATAAAACTTATGTTATTAATCTAAAATATTTTTTACGGACTTTATTTGGTAAGATGGATCCAAATATCTGACAGGGTTCACATGATGCATAAAATGGCATGTATTTTTGAATTGAATAATTAATATAAAATATTAGCTATGATATTTCGGTTATTAATATTCTTACGTAGCGTAAATATAGAGACTTGGATTGTTGAGAGAACTTGGAGCTGGAATTTGTTTCGAGCCCAAAATTTTAAATCGCTAAAATTTATAGTTAATCCTAAGCCAAACTATTTTTTTACTTTCGGCTTCCCATTTTTACGGCTCTGAATTTTCTAAATTTTTTTGACGGCTCCAAGCTCTGTTTTGGCTGGGATAGTCGCTATTTTAAACGTATACATAACTTGCTTTTTGGTACCATCTTAGAAGTATTAACTTGAATTGAAGTAAATGTTTTGCTAACAGTGCTCCTAAAAGTTTTCTAAGCCAACTCGGAAGTTCTAAAAAATGTAAATAAACCAAAAAATGGCTTAACTTAATGATTGATGTTCCTACTCTAAAATAGATTAAATGAAACGAATGCAAGTAAATCGGATATGATTTATAAACGTTCCGCCTAGTAACAATGAAATTAAATTTACTAACCATACGCTTAATTTTTACCCATTTTTAAAACAAAGAGAATAACATAAAGATACTAATTTTTAATAGCAAAATGACTAGTATAATTCAGTATTTCCCCGAAATTTTTGCTTAATTTTATATCGTTCTTCAATGTTTTCCACATATTTATGTTTTAAAATATTTTTTGTGTGTTTATTTTTCTGCTCAAAATTCGTGAACGGTGTAAAACTTGGGATCCTCCAGAAAAATTTGGAAAACTTGGAACCCCAAATATTAAAATTGGAATTTGCGAAATTTGAGCTTAGCTTAAGGTTTAGGCTCACAGAGTTATAGGTATAGGAATTTGTAAGTTCAACAATTCGACTTAAGGCTGGTTCATACTTATGACAAAACACAAAAGTCCTTTGAACTTTGTCCAAAGGACAAATACTGTGTAAAAACGTCCTTTGAACTTTGTCCAAAGGACAAAATCCAAAGGACAACGTGTTCATACTTTTTGTCCTTTGGACTTTTCCCTTTGGTTTTTGTCCTTTGGACTTTGTCCAAAGGACAAATTCCAAGCAGCATTCATACTCTTCGTCCAAAGGAAAAAGTCCAAAAGACGTTTTGGCTTTATATATATATATATATATATATATATATATATATATATATATATATATATATATATATATATATATATATATTACAATAAACTGATTTGCATTGATATCATATTTATTATTGTGAAGCATTTTTAATGCATCTAGTTAATGACAAATAAAAAATTCTATTTTTGAAATGATTTCGAGTTTTTGTAAGTATCTATTCATTTCATTGGAAACAAACATAGAATTAATAGAAATAAAAATGAAATAAATTTTAGCGATATTTCTTGTGATAAACATCTCCCTTGTACAGTAGGAATGCCAAAAATATTTAAAACAAACTGTTCAACTGATTTACAACCTTAAGTTTTTCAGGTTTTTTATTCATTTCAAAAGCTTTAATTATGTTTCCCTGATACCCATATCAAATTTTTAAAAAAATAAATTGGGGAATTTGGATGTAAACATTTTAGTGGGAAATAGGGAACCTTAAGGTCTCTCCGGACAGCTGTTTTAAGTATGGAAAATTGTGATTTTTGGCATACGATATTTCGCAAAATACATAAATGTTTCCATAAAAAATTAAAATGGGTGTTAAAAAGGTAAAAATACCACAATTATGAAGTCCACATTGATAATTATTAATATTAATTATTAATTATATTATGTCCACATATTAATAATAGTAGTTGAAATAATTGAAATTAAAAATCAAATTGCAACGAAATTTTTTTAAAATTCTTAAAAATATGCATTACTAAGTATTTATTAGGAAAAATACTTTCAATAAAGAGAAACTGTTACTCTTTAAAGTAAAAATTAATGGAAATATTTTTGTATTTATGGTTTAATAGACGATTTTCCATAAAAAAGGGGTTAATTTCTTCAAAATTGCGGCGAAACGTGAATTTAATTTAATTTAGTGAAACTTAAAGCTCCAAATAGTATGTTTTTATTTAAATATACGATTTTTAAACAGCCATAATAACTCTCGTGCTGTTAATCTGTTGTGTGTGCATATGTTAGATTTAATAAAAACCTTGGGTTTATAAACCTCTTTTAGAAAATTTGAGCAGAAGGTTATGTGGCGCAGTAGGATAGGGTCGTTCCCGTCTGCCACTGTTAACTTTTTTGAGGTAGAGGGATTGATTCCCACTGTGAGCATATTTTTATTGCCACAATTTTTTATTTAATATTAAAATTTATTTTAGATTTATTATAATATTTTCAATAAATTAAAAGAAAAAAAAATTTGTAAATATTTAAACCGTATTTGTTTCCTACTTTTAGGCGCTTATTCGAATTTTCGTCATTATTTTAAAATATTATAATGCTCTATAATTACAATAAATAATAAAATACATTTTACGTAAGCAAAAAAATAATTTTTGTTCTGTATCTTAACTGGTGTTTTATTGAACTTTCCAGAAGAGACCTTAAAGGCTGGTTTTATACTTATATATATATATATATATATATATATATATATATATATATATATATATATATATATATATTATATATATATATATATATATATATATATATATATATATATATATGCAATATCTAATAATTTAAACTATCTAATAATCTAGAATTGAATATTTTATTCAACAATAGTCTACAAGTTCCGCATATACCTATCATCGAACTTTTTTGATTGAAAAAAATGAGGCAAGTCGGGATATTATTGCTTAAATAAATTAGACGTGTTCCTTAGGGACTTTCACTTTACTGTCTGTTTAGCTAAAAAATATTTTTATTTGTCACTTTACCCATATTTCGCTGCTGTACTTGCATAATTTCTATATTTTATTGATATTTGTAATTAGATGGTAAAATTGTTTGGTTTTTTAGTAATAGTTTATTTTTATTTTTTTATTTTTTGTAAAAAGCATTAAACTATAACATAATTTTTTTAGTTTTGACGCATTCCTAATAAAGTTAGCTTTCATAAATAAACTCTTCATAAAGACGAGGTCTAAAATCCCCTGTAAAACTTTGAATTACGCCCATCCTTAAAGATATTTGATGTTGTGGGCTTCCTTCTATTTAATTTTATAAACTTAACACCGTAAAATTTTTTAAATTTCATAAATGAAACTGAATTTTTTATAGATTGAAGAATTTTACAAAAAACCCAATATAAAATGAAAAATTCAGCATTGTTACTTTTCACCTGTTTAATGTCATGTTTTTTGGTGAATGCCGACAGAGGTAAGGTTATGTTATTTTTCATTTAGGTTTATACGTTTCATTACATACATTTATTGTTCGTGTGGAATGCTAATTATAATAAATTTTTAATTTAGTTTTTGTACATATATTGTAAAACATGTAAAGTGGTTACGTACAAAAATGATTTTTACTGGCAACACAAATTGAACTTAAAGCTGCGGTACAAATTTGAACGTTTGTTTACTTATTTATTTAAGATTTTTTTAAAAACCTAGCACTGCTTTCAAAATTTTGTTACTGTTTTTTTATGAAAGTATTCTAAGCGATTTAGGAAGCATGACCTCCCTTCCTTAAATGATAAAAAAGAGAGAGTTTTTAAGACATTTTCTTGCACTCGAATTAATTCACTTCTAAAATACAACTTATCAAGTTTTTTTTATCGTTTTTACTAGACTGGTAAAAAAAAATTTCGCCAAAATTTTGTTTGTTTCTTAGTTAATCTTTCACCCAGTTATCGAATAAATGATTCTGAGTTAACTTTTTGTTATTTTTAAGATTTAGGGTCGTTAAACTTGAGAGCACTTAGAACTGGAACTTGGAGCCGAAAATGAGGAACTTAGAGCCGGAAGTGGTGAGCTTGAAGCCGTAATTGTGAAAGCAAGCCGTAATTGTAAAAGCCCAAGCAAAAACCTAAATTTAACTCCAAATCATTTTTTTACTTTCATTGTTTTCCTTTGTTAACCGTTTGATTTTTAATTGCAGGATATAACTTCTTAAATCTTTTGGAAAAACATTTGGGATCTGACGATGTAAAATCCAAACGATCCTTCGACCGAAATCTGAGAGAGTTGACGGCCGACTCGGAAATTCTGAACGACGATCTGTCGGACTTTATTTTTAATCGACGATAGATTAAAAACTTTTGTACTTTTTCTAAATACGTGTTATACACATGATTGTTTATAGTACAAAGCGCCACCATGAATATATAAATTAAAAGAGTGCTAAAATATTCGCTAAATTTTTGTTGTATTTTTTGTGTAGTTCTTAGGTGCCAAAAACGCGTTTTGATCTTATGATTTTGTTCTGTAAGTTTTTTTGGAGAAGCATCATATTAAACCTATTGCGAAGACCTTAGCACAGCAAAAAGCCCACCTGAACAACAGCTCAGAGTCGTAAGCGATTGAAAAGTCAGTAGCCCAAATAAATCGAGCTCGTTAAATTGGCAAAAATTTAACGAAGCTTGGCGGAAACAAAGCTTAGTTAGCTAAAATTTAAGTTTTTAATTTTTTTCGACCAATATTTTATAATTAGGACTTATTTTCTAAAAAAGTGCTACGATGCGGTTTTTTTATTTTGTCCGTAGTGTGTTTTATAATCAACGGTTATTTCAAACAAAAATCCAATATTCAAAATTAAAACGAGAAATAAGCTATTTTAGCTCTTCTAAAATTATAAACAAACTTTTACAACTTACATACTTCCCACACCAATTGATTTAACTTTTTCTAAGTGTTGAGTATGTAGAAAAACAGGGGAAAAAAGCGTTCTAAGAATTGCAGAAGCAACTATGTCAACAAAAATTTTAAATTGTCAATGCTCAGGAGCAAACAATAACGGTTAAAAATACGATAAGTGCATATTTTTTAAGTTAAATATTCCTGGTACGCACAATAAATGGGAAATTGTTATTTTAATAAAAATTGATTGAAAAAATTACAACAAATTTCACAATAATTTCAAACAAAAATTCCATACAAGTTTATGTTTTTGTCATGTTTGCCATTTTGATCATAGTTTTACATGGTAAAGAAGCATACCATACGTTATAATCTCGTATATTGCACAGAAACAACAGGACAAATCAATACCAACATAGATAAAACCTTAAAAAAAGAAAATTTTGCAAGCAATATCTTTAATGTGAAGTTAAGTTCTTGTTCTACGAAAACCAACACTCACACAAAATCAGAACATGCGTTTAATAAAAAAAATCAACAGTTTTAAATGCTTAAAACAGTTAAAAGTGTTAGAAAACTATATTTTATTGACAGTCATGGGTCATTTGGTTTTAATAAAAATTATAAGTGTATGTAATTATAACTGGGTGTTATATTATTGTTTTATATTTTAGTAAAACAATCTCCATTATAAATTTTTATGGAGTACGAAAATCGATAAAAATCGAACGTTTGTTTGTCAAATAAGGAAAAAAATTGTTAAATTATCATCAAGCGAGTTTTAAACGTAATACTATCGAAATTTTTTATAAAATATTATGTGTAAAATAATTCTTCTTATTATACTATTTCATTTGGAATATTGTACACATAAATAAGCTATTTGAAAAACATTATACTAAGAATTTGTGAATTGTAAATATGTACAATGTGAATAGATTAAAAAATTAACTAAAGACGAATTCTCTCAGGATGAAAACAGCAGGGTAGTAAAGTAACCACTAGTTCTTCCAGAAAATATCACGTGTAGAAAAACACCTGACGCAACTTAATAATAATTGGTTACATCATCCCTGCCAAGTTTTTTTTTAATTATTTTTATGTTCGCGCGTTTATTCTTCTTTTCGTCCTGACGGCGAGCGGTTACACCCTTAATTTTAGTCTGAAGGATTTTAACTATAGTATATATATCAATATATCAACAATCACAGAAGACAAAAACATTCGTGTGTTCATATATGGAAAGTATAGTTTTAGTTTTTTTTATGTCCTGTTGTTTATATCCAATATACGAGATTATAACGTATGGTATTTGTCTTCATGTAAAACTATGATCAAAATGGCAAACATGACAAAAACATAAACTTGTATGGAATTTTTGTTTGAAATTATTGTGAAATTTGTTGTAAATTTTTTCAATCAATTTTTATTAAAATAACAATTTCCATTTATTGTGCGTACCAGGAATATTTAACTTAAAAAATATGCACTTATACGTATTTTTAACCGTTATTGTTTGCTCCTGAGCATTGACGGATTCTAAAATTTTTGTTGACATAGTTGCTTCTGCAATTCTTAGAACGCTTTCCTATTTCAATTTATTTTAAGCCATTTTAGACCTATTTTTACCTTATTTTCGCTTTTTTTGTCCTTTTTTCCCTTTTCCCTTCTTTTTTCTTTTTTTTTTCTTTCCCCCCTGCTTGCCCTCCCGTTTTATTGCCCCCCCCTGTTTCAAAAAAGTTGCCCCCCGTGCCCCCCATT